>AWUE01013001.1:0-27966 GCA_001974825.2 Corchorus olitorius
CCCTAGGTTATTCAAGAGGAGGATTTCGCCCTTCAAGTCCTGTAAGTTTTCTTCTTATTCTTTGGATGCTCACTCAATTCATGAGTGAGTAATCCTTTTCTTTTCTCCAATGTATAATTTAATTGATCTCTTGACTTATATCTTGGTGAGATTTTGTGCTTATATATATTGTTAGGGTATTTCTTAGATCTCTGTTTTAATTCTATGCTAACTTGTTTTGATTGATTGGAGTCGACACTATCTTGATAAATTGAGTTTGCATTAGCTAAATTAAATCTAGGACGATCCATCCAGATTTAATTGTTTGGTAGCAATTGGAAGAGAACGATCCATTCCTTCCAAGAGATTAAGAACCAATAGATAATTAATTATTTGTTTTGCTTGTTCATAAATTACTCGTTCTTAATGCTTTGTTCTTTAGTGATCTTTAAGCCCGATCCAGGAAATTGATTACTAAATCATAAAAGGGATAATTTAAGCCCGATCCAGGATATCTTATCTACAATTGGTAATTTCGGATTTAATTCCAAACAAGCTATCCATTGTTTTCATAATTATTAGATATCAATGATCCATGTTATTTGTCAAGAGGGATATTAATTCTATGTTGGAGAGTTTTCTTAATTGTTTTCTTAATTTATTCACTGCTTCCTGATTTATTGTTTTCTTTAATTTTCTTGATTGATTTCTGTCGAAACGTTCGGGTCCGGGGAACCCTGCCGAGACGACGTTGGAAAGGGAGTCGCCACTAATCTTTTTTCTAAGGTGTAATATGTCACCTATCTGATTATTAAGTCTAATATTAACCTAAGCTAGGCGAAGGTAATACTAAACTTAATACAGTCTGCTTAACCAGAGTCTATGGGTTCGGGAGTCGGTTACGCTCGGGGAAGGATTACCACCCCCGAGACGCCCGTCAAACGACGGTACCTCTAGTCTAAACTAAATCTAATGGGTTAATACTAAAGGTTGCTCTTATCTTGATTATTAAAAGAAAAGGGTTATAAAAAGAAAATAAAATCATTTTTTTAAACCAATGTCGAGAATTCGAAGAATATAATCGAACACCGTCGATTAATTCTGTTACGATTCTCTTTCACTATTTGTTCTCTTGTTGAATCTTCCGCATCGGGAAGAAATTTTGAAAATGCAGTGACAAAATCTTTTACCATCTTTGTTTTTGAAAAACTTGATCAATTTTATTAATTTCCAAAATCTTCTTTCGGATTTCTTTATTTTCCAGAACCTTCTTCTGGAATTATCCGAACTTTTATTTTCCAAAATCTCCTTTTGGGCTTACTAAAAAAAGGTTCTATTTGAAAAAAATGCTTACCTTGAAATCTCTTGATTTACTAATTTCTTAATTTTGAAAATCGAATAAGAGAACACTGACTTTTGAAAAATGCTTTTTGGAGGAAAATGATCTTTTTATATTTTCTTGATTATGCTTAATCTTAGAAAGAAAAGTAAGTCTGAATGCAGATGATGCATGGACTGGTATATTTTAGTCTTTTAATTAGTAAACAACGATATGCTTGAAATTAAACCGAGACCCTTCCCACGCATTATGGGGGTATCTCGAAGGTAATCCAATCTCAGAGCGGGAACCAAGAATTCATACCCGAGTACATTTACTTGGAACCCACCCGTCATCGTAAAAGATCATTGTTTACCAATTCTTATTTAACTAAACTCGCATGAATGTCAAGTAAAAATGCATGAAAGATTGCTTTTAATTATATGCATTAATACCGGTCTACCCGAAATCAATTCCATAAACCCTTCCCATAATTATGGGGGTATTTGTGGAAAACATTGGTCTAAAAGAGGCTTCCAGAAGTTCGTACCCGAGTACATTTATCTGGAAGTCCCTTTATCTCAGCAAAAGACGAGTATTAATACATCTCAATAACAAGGTGATGTATGATGCATGTATATAGTAAAATTCTACTTCTACTAATTACTAATTATTACAAACCAAGGCCAAATCGGGCCAATTAACAATCAATTAAAGAAACATAAAACTTATGGGCCAGACTGGGCATACCGGGGACCTTTCTGCACACTAAAGAAAATAATCAGTGAAATTCAGGAAACCACCAAAATATCAACCAATCCAAATATGCAAATGGCGGATTAAAATAAATCAAAATAAGGACTAAATCAAAATGACATTAACATGCAAAAGAAATCAGTTTCAATGACCAAATACTAAATGGCAAAATATGGACCAAGGTATAATCAAAAGAGATCAATTCCTTAATTAAAGACTTAATTTTTAAGTCAATATTCATCCAAATATATTCTTTAATCCCTATTCAAGTTAACCTCAATTTAAATGATCTAATCTTTAATTCCAAATTATGGTTTTCAAATTAAAACTAGCTCGAAAAATGGACCGAATCCAAATTTCCAAACTAAATTTAATTTGAAAATTCAAATTTTGGACTAAAGCTTAGATCTTCCCAATCGAAATGAACTTATGAAGGGCTCAAAAGTAACCTACTTGAATTAATATGAACTTAAAAAAGAAATTTTTTGATCAAGGGTTTTAATCTCACACTAAAAGACAACTCAACAAGGATTTAACTAAGCAACTTCTACCATAAAGATTAAATTTCAAGTTAATTTGAACATAAAAAACTAAACTTTATCATTACACTACTTAATTTAATCACAAAGCACCACCTTTAAAATATGTTCACACAAAAAGATAATTATTGGCAAGTATCAAATAAAGCTCACATCATTCAAAACAAAATTCAATCTTTATGCTAAAAGGGCTAAATCTTAAGCTATCCCCTAGTAAAAACTTGAATATGACACTTAAATCATAAGCCATGACATGCCCACTTGATAAATTGACCAAGATCTCAAATTTAAATGACAAAACTAACATCTTTAATTAGATCTAACATATAGAAAATTACTCATGAAGGATAGCTTAAATTAATTTAGCACCTCATTAAGAAAAACAACTTAAACATACCATCAATTTAAACAAAAACATAAGACCAAGCCTCAATTTGCACTAATCAAACATGATGAGTCCCAAATCGCAGCAATTAAACAGGGTTAGTCCCACATAGCAAAAATTGAAAAGCATGAAGGTAAAATTGAAAGGATTACAAGAAGACTTACCTAAAACGGCGCCATTTAGGAGGGATATAGGCTTAAATTGTTGGCTTCCTAGCTTCTTCTTCTTCCTCGGCCCTTCTTGTCTCAAATCGAAACCCTAGCCGCCCTTCCCCATTTCAGCCAATTCTCAAACCGACGCTGTCACCACCGTGAACGACCTCAAATCGGCTGAGGTAAACTTGGAATCGGGCCTTTCTCCATCATACCTCACTCAACTTTCCCGGAAAATTTCAAAACCTCTACCGAGATGTTGAATCCTTTATATCCGAAACCTAAAGATGCCTACTCCGACATGAATGGCCTGCAAATCGTCTTCCAACTCCGGCGTGATACTTCCCAAGCCGAAAGGTACTCTCTTTTTTGAGGTAATAGGATATAGTTAACGGTTCTCCTTTGCGAGATGATAGTTTTCCCTTTTTTCGGTTCAATCCCAAGTTCTCGAATTTGTTTATGGGTTTAAGAAATGAAGATTCTTCAATCGAATCTGTCAAGGAGAGAGTCCATGGGAAATGGAGCGAATGAGTGAAAAATTCAGTGTTTCTTCAAGGAATATTCAAGAAAAATGGGGTCGACGGGTGAGGGAAGATCAGAGTCAGTGTGAGTGGAGTCTGTGATTTTTCGAGATAAGAGTATGGATGGTGTGTGTTTTCTTTGAGTGTTGTCAATGGCGGGGTGAGGTTGTGAGGGAGAGCCAATTGTATCCAGGAGATGGGAGAGAAATATGGAGAGAGTTATGAAGAACCTAAGCGAATTCAGAGGGTGTGATGATGAGAATGGTGTGTAATTTGTTGTGGTGTGGTTGTGTGTGAGGAGAATCTCGAATGGTGAAGTGTTCTGGAGAGAGGTCTTGTGTAGATAGAGAGAGGACTGGGAGATAATTGTGTGAAAAAAATGAGAGTGAGAGATCTGTTGAGTAAGAGAGAGTTGTTGGGAGAGAGAAGAGAGAGCCTCCTTTTCCGCGGGTTCAATGAACCTTTTTCTTAATAGATAAGAATCCCCTCCTCCATTCTAGCTAGCTAATAGTAATTTTTTCTTCAATTCATTCCTGTAATTGTGAGAATAATCTTGATATGTTTGTTAGCTTGCAGGGACGGTTGTTGAGGATAAGAACCAAAGTGCTGAGCTGGCTTAGAATCTAGGTGAGTCTCCCTTTTTCTGTAACTGTTTTTTTTTCTATTGGCTACCAAATTTGGAGTGCATTGCTGTATTGCTATGTGTTGACTTTGTGGATTGTAAGGTCCTTGTGTGCAATTGCTTTGAAATGCTTTTTGATGCTCTACCATTGTCTCACTGACTTTGCTTGCTTGTCTAATGGCCTCTCATGCTCATTTTGTAACTGACCCCCTATTGGCTTTTTTGCAACAATCCTTTCCCAATCTTAATAATTTGATACGTTGGGTAGCACTGCACACACCTACACTGTATGATAGAAACTTTGTTGTCATGTGTAAGTAGAAATGCCATGCTAAAAAAATGAAATTTAAGGAATAAAGAAATGAATCCCAATGCATGTATCCAATGTCATGTTGCTGAAATACAATGCCTGCCAATGCTGCTATGTGTCTATTCTCCCAGTGAAATGTCATGAATTTATGTCATGCTAAATTTTAGATGCTGATGATGAATCTAAAATGAATTAAGACAATGAACTTAAAGTACTGTGCTGAAATTGGATGACTAGACTAATCTGTTTTAATGTTAAAATGCTAACACATGAGATGAAAAACCTAGAGAGTGTTGTATGTACATGAGCTAAAAATGAAATGTATGTTGTTTGCAGGATGTAGGTTCCCCTTATAGCATTAACTTTGAGCAAATTTTGAGGAGCTGATGAATTCCACTGTGATAGAATGGGCCATGGATTATTTTGCAATTGGCGTTGAACCTGGTTCTGGTTGGGGAAAGGAAGTTGGGGTCAAAAGAATGACCATATGATCAAGTTTAAACTAGGAAGGAGAAAAATGAATGAAAGACCCATTTGTCATCCCTATGTCCCATTTTATGTAAATGATTATGTTACTATGCTATGCAATCGAATCTATTTTTGTAAAGTGAAAGTGTAAATGACAATTATTTTTGTATATATTTTGTGATTAAGAAAGGAGAAGAAAAATGCAAATGTTTTGTACTTGATAAACTGTAAAGTGTAAATGGAACCTTTTACTTTTTTTGATCTTGGAAGTGGCAAGAAACAAAGTTCCCATAATGCACTCTTTATTATCAGTGAAATGATTTAATGTCATATGTATGCCATGCAAAGAAATATCTAACTAATAACTAGTACAAATCAAGTTGAGCAATTTTTCTAAAATGACTTCACCCTAAAATGAAAGGACACTAAAATGACTTCATATGCTAAAGTAAAAGGCTAATGTGATAATAAGACATGAGAATGTGACTTAATCAAAAGTAAACAAAAATACTATGCAACTTACGGTGAACGAAATAAAGATAAAATATTTTTTTGGGTTTTGATTTTGAAATGTAAAAGAAACATGTTAAACATTAAAGAAACTCCTGATATCCCACTAAAATGCCCAAAATGACCAAAACGCCCCTGAGTATGCAAATGACCAAAATGCCCTTAGTGTAAAAAAATGACCAAAATGCCCCTAGGTGACCCTAATGCCGAATAAGAAACAAATTAATTTAAATGGAAGGATACAATCTTAAAATGGGTGTCTACAATTTCTTAGTTAATTTTAATTGTTAGTTTTAATCCCCTGTTTCTAAACAAAACTCTTAAGGAATTTTTAGTAAAAGTTAATCTTGGATAAAGTCTATTCCCCTTCTCTGTGGGATTCGACCCCTACTTACCGTATCTACTTAGTTAGGTTTTGTGGGGATTATTTTTATGATTGTTGACGACCGATCATAAATTTTGCGCATTGAACTATCCAACCTATGAAAAGAAGTTGAATGCATTTGTGCGTGCATTGCATGATGTACAATACAAGAAAGTTAACATGAAAGGCTCAAAGATGACTTGTGATTGGAAGCCTGGAGATTGGAATGGACCATCAGCAATGAAGATAAAATCATTCCAAGTGTTAGAGAGGATGAAGAACAATGCATACAAGCTAGATCTTCCTAGTGAGTATGGTAATGTGAGTGCTACCTTTAATGTTTCTGATTTGTCTTTGTTTGGCAATGATGCAGATTTGAGGGCAAATCCTTTTCAACGGGGAGCGAATGATGCGCCAAGCGCTTATCAAGGACATCAAGATGACAATGGAGATCATGGAGAGGATCAGCATGGATTGCAAGGAAGGATGGAGAAACATGAAGATCAAGGAGATGTCACACAGCATGTTTCAAGCACCAAGGAGATGCCAAAGATGCCATTTGATCCATTGAAGATGCCAGTAGGTCCAATGACAAGAGCAAGAGCTAAGAGATTCAAGGATGCATTAATGGGCCTTGTTCGAACTCATCTTGAAGACTTGAAGACCATTGAAGTTCAATTGAAGACCTTTGAAGATGATTTGAGCAAAGAAAAACTCATTATTTTGCTTTTTATTGAAACCTAAAATACAGTACAACATCGGCCCAGATGTTATCAACTTCTGCCCAGAAGTTGGCCTGTTGAAAAGAGAACAAGAATTGCAGGACAACTTCGGCCCAGAACTTGTTCAACTTCGGGACAGAAGTTGTTACGGAAAGAAAAACCTTATTTTTAAGTTTGTTTTTATTTTTCCTAGTTGGACTTGGATTAGGCTATTTCCTTGTCCTTTCCTTATGTGTGTCGTCCAAGGCTTTATTTTTGGATAGTTTTGGTTGATCCTTTGCCTATATAAAGGCATCAACCCCCTCTTTTGTAATCAAGTTAAGTTTATCAAATAAAGAGAGTTTTCTTTTGAAAATTTAGCTTCTGTGTTCTAGTTTGAGCAAGCTTAGGGTTCTTCAATCTTGTAGAGTCCTAGCAAGCAATTAGATAGTGATTATCTAGTTGTGTTTCTTGTGATCTTAGGTTGACAATTGCAGGTCTAATTGTTCATCTAATTCCGACGAAAGAAGATCTAATCTTGGTGAAGAGTACAAGTCGACAAGATCTAGAAGTTGAAGTTGTCAAGTTCATCTTTGGAGGCTTTTCAATGATAGATTTGAATCTAAAACAACTAGATTTGCATCAAACACTAGCTATGTTTGCACAACTCCCCCCCATCAATGATCACACTACTAGGATTCCCATTCACATAACTTCTAGTGTGAAACAAATTCTCCCTTTGATTTTGAAAATCCCCTTTCACATATGCACTTAAAGTTCTCTTAGCTAATTCATCACCATCATCAATTGCATCCTCATTGTACCTTTTATCATCATCATCCCCACTAGTACCTAAGTTTTAATCATCTTCCTCTTCACTCAAAAGCTCATCATGCTCATTAAAATACATCACTTTCTTGTTAACGCAATCCCTAGCATAGTGACCAAATCCTTGACACTTAAAACACTTGATGTGAGTCCTAGATGATGAACTTGAAGAACCCTTACTTTCAATTTTAGGACTTACAAACTCCTTTTTCACACTCCCTTTCTCCTTGAATGGTGTTCTCTCATC
Organism: Corchorus olitorius; assembly: GCA_001974825.2. Classification (NCBI taxonomy): domain Eukaryota; kingdom Viridiplantae; phylum Streptophyta; class Magnoliopsida; order Malvales; family Malvaceae; genus Corchorus; species Corchorus olitorius. The sequence continues at coordinate 7,701 of AWUE01013001.1, forward strand.
TTTCCTAATAGGAGTTTTCCATGAGCTACTTGATGATGTGAAACCCCTTTCGCCGCACTATTCTTCTTCACTTGACCCTCGACCTTCAAAGCATGTTGCAACATTTCCTCTAAATCATAGTGTTGTTGCATCTCCACAATATCATGAATCTCCCTATTCAAACCCGAAAGAAATCTAGCCATAGTAGCTTGTGGAACTTCTTCAACTTCAGCCCTAGACATCAACAACATCATCTCCGAATAGTACTCATCAACACTCTTAGATCCTTGCCCCAATGCTTGCAACCTTTGATAAAGAGAATTGATGTAGTAACTTGGCACAAACCTCTTCCTCATAGCACTCTTTAAATCAGCCCATATTTCAATTGGTCTCTCTCCATTTCTCCTCCTAGATTGCACCAATTAATTCCACCAATTTAAAGCATTCTCAACAAACTCAAGGATAGCAATTTGTACTTTCCTAGATTCGACATAAGGATGATAATCGAAGTACATATCCAACTTTGACTCTCAATCTAAATAATCTTCTGGAATTCCCCTTCCATTGAACTTTGGAATTGTGTACTTGATGTTATCTTTAGGCTCCTCTCTTTAAACAACTCTTCTAGGCCGCAAGTTATCCATATAAGCTTGTCCTCCAGCTTCTTGCTCCCTTAACCACTCTAATGGACCTCCCCTAGCAACTTGCCTAGGAGCTTGAGGCTCCCTCAAAGGATCATCAACTAATTCAACACCTAATTGTCTCCTTGGTGGTGGTGGTTGAACATATTGATTTTGGCCCTCTCTTATTTATTGAACTTCTTGTGACAAAGTATCCATCCTTTGCACAAGATTTTGCAACAAAGTAGCCAAATCAGGTTGATTTTCTCCATCCTCCCTATCTCCCATTGTACCTGCAAAAAAAGGTTAGTAAAGATAAGAAAATCCTCACAAACACACACACACACACACACACACACAAACACACACACACACTTGTTTACCACAATTTGCTCTCGTGTTTGCACTCAACCTAGGCGGGTTTGGCTGACCCTCTAATCACTCATGATAGTCTCACATAATCTGCCTTTTACCACTCCTTTTAGCTTCAATAGACCTAATAAGAACAACTTGCAAGGATCAATTTGCTCTTCTCATGACCTACTTGAGTTACAAACAATTAGTAGCAATAACTTAATGTGAAACAAAGATAAGTGATCTAGAATCCAAACCAAACTTGTAACACTTCAATGTTGATGTAGATAGCCTCAATTTGCTGCCAATTTGCTCAAATCACAACACAAATCGCAAAATCCCCAATTCAAGCCTTAAGAACCCTAATTGAAACTCAAGAACCCTAATTGAAACTCAAGAACCCCAATTTTGAATTCGATGAGCTCCAAACTGAAATTCTTCAAATTGATTTTTCAATTGCAGCAGTAGCTTCCCAAAATCTTCAAACACGCTTTCAATTTCTCAAATTAAGGTCAAATTGAACCCTAATCAAGAAATCCCCAAATAACCTCCAAAACCCTAATCCCCAAAAAACCTCCAAAACCACAAACTTTTTTTGATTTTTTTTTTGAATTTTCACTATTTTTCTATGGAAGATAATAGTGTAAAAAGTCTAAATCTAAAATTTCAACCAATTCAGACCACTAACGAATGCAGAACAAAAATCTGAAATTTTACCTCCGATTTTTTTTTTATTGTTCTAATATTTTTCGATAAAACCTTGATGTATAAGAACTCCAAATCTCAAATTTCAAGGCAATCCAACCTCTAATGAATCCTGACCAAAAATCAAAAGTTTCTGAATTTTCGATCTTCAACTTTGCGATATGAACTTAATGGAACTAAAACTTGATGAATGATGTATAGAAGGATAGATTTACCGATTGAAGATGAGAACCTATGCTCTAATACCAATTGATACGAATCTAGTTGTGATAGATTCAAATCTACCCTTGAAATCCTCCAAAGATCAACTTGAGAACACCAACTTCTAGACTTGATGAATCTATTGAATCTAACCAAGCTCTCTTTTTCGTTCGTCGGCCTTAGATGATTAATTAGACCTGCAATTAACAACCTAAGATCACAAGAATCACAATCAAGCAATCACTGCCTAATTTTTTGCTAGGATTTTACAAGATTAAAGAAATCCTAAGTATGCTGAAACTAGAACAATGAAGCTAAATTCTCAAGGTGTAGAAACACTCAATTGATTGAAAAAAAAAATTAACTTAGTCTTACAAGAGAGATATCGAACCCTTATATAGACATAGAGGTCGACATAACCTAATCCTAAATGGATATGGGCTATCAAGCCTTACAAGCCCAAATAAAAGATAAGGAAAACTAATCAAAGTCCAATTAGGAAAAATAAATAACAAGGCATAATTAAACAAGGATTGGACTTAGTCAAACAAGGCTCATCCTTAATGTCATCTAAACTTAATAATAAGCTAATCTAAGACAGAATTAAGGCCACACAAGGCCGAATTGACCTATGTAAACCCAACTACATGTCGATTGCAAGAAAGGTGATGATCTTGGAATCAATGGATGAATGCTTGCTTAAATCATCACCAAAGCTCTTCAATTGCATATCGATGACCTTCATGTCTTCAAGATGAGTTCGAACAAGGTCCATAAGTGCATCCTTGAACCTTTTAGCTCTTGATCTTGTCATAGAACCCGATGGCATACTCAATGGATCCATTGGCATCTTCTTGGTACTTAAAACATGATTTTCGATATCTCCATGATCTCCATGCATCTTCATGCTTCCTTGCAACCCATGCTCATCCTTTCCTTGATCTCCATTGTCATCTTCAAGTCCATGATCAACCTTAGTTGCATCAACTAGTAGCCTAGTATTGTATATATGTAGTACTACCTCCGTCCCCTTTTTTATCCATCCAGTTTTTTACCTTTTCTTATCTTAAATTATCTATTCCATTTATAGATTCAGCACAATTTTTATTACTTTTTACCCCTATCAAATATGGAAAGAGAAACAAATGTTTGGGGTAATCTTGAAAAATATTGTAAAAATTGCATAGGATTTTGAAAAGGGCAAGGATCCTCTTCAGTCTCCACTTGTGGAGAGGTCCACTGATTTTTCCAAACCAATCTAACGGCTATTAGGTGTACACTGATTATTTCAATTTCTTTCTCCAAATGTCTAGTTTCATTTAAAGCCTTTGGATTGGCTTGGAAAATCAATGGACCTCTTCGCTAGTGGGGAGGATCCTCTCCCATTTATGAAAACTACTAATTACTCCCTCCCATTCAAAATATGTGAAACATTTTAACTTTTACGGTCTTTCAAAATAAATGAAACAATTACAAAATCAATGCAATTTGTACTCTTTTTTCCATATATACCCCTAAGAATTAATTAAGGTGGTTGAACCTTTAAGTGGTCTTGGAAAGTTGGAAAGGGAGAGAAGTTTTATTAATTAATTGTTTTATAAAATTTTTTAAAAGGGTAACTATGCTATTTTAAAAGAGTTTTTACTAAATTTAAAACCAACTAATCATTGTCTTGGTCTGTGTAATATTCTTAGTGTTTCACTTATTTTGAATGGGAGGGAGTAACTTTTAATATTAGTGATATGGTTAAATTAGACATATAAAAGGGGACATAGGAGTATTTCATTGTGCAGTCCAGGTTATCTTGAAGTACTCCCTCTGTTCCTTTTTATTTGTCATCATCTTGGTCAAACAACTTCAACTTTTACCATCTTTTAAGAAAAATATGAACCAAAATCAAATTTTAAAATAATACTCATAAATTTTGGAACACAAGATTTTCAAAGTATATTTTTTGAAATTTTAATTCTACATATTTTTCTTTTAACTGATGGTAAAAGTTGAAGTTTTTTACCAAAGTGATAACAAATAAAAAGTAAAAGAGGGAGTACATTGGTGCAAGTTGTTCCCAATGGTGATCCAAAACAATTGAGGATATTGAGGCTATGGCCGCCTCATGTAATATTGCAAAAACTTTAAATCTGTGGGCCGGCTCATCATATGTCTCTTTCACTTTAATTCATTAAATAAGCTCATCAGCTGTAGTAAAGGTGCTCAAATGCTCAGTCATATAGGCCAAGTCAATTGGACATCGGAAAATAAAAATCATCTAAAGTTTAAAATTGAATTTAATTAAAAGGATATATGAAAAAAACTATGAAAAATTAATTTTATTAGTTTTATGGGATTTTTTTGGCATTTCAAACGTTCAAAGCTAGCTTTCAAGTCCTTCAATAAAGTTGTTGTAATTAATAAAAATTATCTTATATATACTAATAGATATTCCATTCGGTCTAAAATAGTTTAAGCATTTCTTTTTTTTTTTCATATTAAGTGATACATTTAAAAAATACATACTCTTTATTCAAAAAAAATATTTTCTTTTTATTTTCTTTTTTATCTATACCCCTAATTAACGAAGAAGTAGGAAGAGAGTTGTACCCTATTGATCATGCTTTATTTTGGGCTCAAGCCCATTAGCAAAACCCAGTGAATAAAAAACCGTAATGGACCGGTGCGGTTCAACCAGGAACCGGTGCCCAGTCCGGTATCGGTATGTGCATAAAATTGTAAGTTAACATACCAGCATTGACCCGGTTCAACCGCGGTTGAACCGGCCGATTTACCGGTTTTTGGACCGGTTTTGGACTTGGTTAACTTTTTTCATTTTGAAAAATTTTAGAAAAAACAATTGAAAATGGTAAGATCGAACCCAACACACTTTGAATGAAGACAAAAGACTTAACCACTCCACCAAAGTGTTATTTAATGATTATTTCATCATATATTATATTTATTTTATACTAAAAAATATTTTTCTTTAAAAAAAACTCTTAAACAGTTTAACCACCGATTGAACCGATTGAACCGGTTAAACTGCAAACTGGTGGCCTCACCGGTATGGCCTCCGGTCCGATATTTTATTCATTGGCAAAACCCTAATATCTAAGCTATAAATAGCAAAGATATGACCATCTACCTCATTATGTGATATTAAGCTCGACGCTATGCTCCAATAAACCACACAAACACTCACAACACTGAAAGTGGACCTCACTGACTTGACCGTCGGAGGAGATCCCCCCTCAAACACCCAGGGGAGCTCTTTAGCACGGGTTTTACTCTCTTGCAGGCCGCTCGGAACTCGATGCTGATCGTCAATATTTTTGGCATCAACATTTGGCGCCGTTTGTGGGAAACGAGGAAAAAGCTTTGCTATTTCTGATTAACTTTTAGCTCTGACGATTTTCTGTTTGACATCTCGCCGGCATCCGGCCGTCCTCTCGGTGAACCACCACCACCATCGGAATCCCCTCGACGAGACTAATCAACCGTTAAAATTTCATCCCGATCAGCCACTGGAATCCACCGTACGCGCCCCACGTGCCGCCGCCTCTTCTCTCTCCTCCTCATCGGCTGTTGGCTTAGATCTACAAAAATCCAGCAATCTTTCTCCGACACCTCCCGCATTGTTGGAATCCTCTCGCCTCAACGAAGCTACTGCTAAAATTTCATCATGTTCCGCCGACGTGAAGACCACCACTCGCCGACGCCGTTTTCTTTCTCCACCCGGAAATTCCGGCTCAGATCTACGAAAATCAGGCCAACATCTAGCATCACTACTGGTACCATCAAACTCGGGGTAGCGAGATGAAGCTCCCCACAAAATTTCACGGCCAACCGACGTCGGACAGCGCGTCACGCTCTTACCACGCGTCGGCGGCCTTCGTCACGTGCCAGATCTGCACTTTGACTCCGGGTCGCCACGTGGCCCAATCCTAACCTGCCATGTCATCAGTTCTGACATCATTTCGCCACGTTGTCATGCTTCGTCAGAAAGCCACGTCATCTGGTCTAGCCAACCAGATCACGCCATGTCATCAACCTCTGACCCACCTCTGCCATGTAAGCATGTACAGTCATCAGAGATCGCCACGTGTCGTCTCAGAATGCGAGTTGACTTTGATCGGTCCACAGACCGTTGACTAAACCGGGTCAGACCAGAAACTTTGACTTTCCAATTCAGTTTGTTCCAGACTGGTTCACTACAAACTCAGACCAGTTCCTAAGGTTTCCAAACGTTCTCTTACCGATTTTAAGGTCAGATTCGGCTAATTCTTCCTCTATTATTGTGCAACATTAATATGTCTTATTTACTATTATGTATATGCATAACTTAAACTGTCGCATCAGATACGTTCATTCTGGACCTTGGTACTAGAACAACGAGCGTCTTGGACCATGGTAAATGAACGACTTCGTCTTGGACATTGGCACATGAAAGACGAACGTCCTGGACATTGCCATCGGAACACGATCGTCCTGGACTTTGCCACAGGAACGACGAATGCTAGGAATTCCATTTGAGCATGCTTACTTGATGATACATGCCTAATGCATATCTTTCTCCCATTTACTAATAACGTACTTCTTTATTTAAATGCATGGGAGCCTCCTTTGATCATTAACGGCCGTAAGAGCCACGACGGGCCGTAAGACCGACGAGCATCATCGACGATGATGAAACCCCCAATCGAGCAGAGAAGCCGATCACCATACTCAATAACTCCGCGATTGAGTATAAACTACATGGACTCCACGATGAGTATAAACTAACGTGACGAACGTTTCCAGACTCAAAACACCAAAAAAGGCAAGTCGCTTGTTAGCCAAGTCGCTTGTTCGACCACTTTATGACTGCTCTCACGACTGGGGGTAATTGTTGATCATACTTTATTTTGGGCCCAAGCCCATTAGCAAACCCTAGTATCTAAGCTATAAGTAACAAATGTATGACCATCTACCTCATTATGTGATATTAAGCTCGACGCTATGCTCCAATAAACCACACAAACACTCACAACACTGAAAGTGGACCTCACTGATTTGACCGTCGGAGGAGGTCCCCCCTCAAACATCACAGGGGGACCTCTTTAGCACAGGTTTTACTCTCTTGCAGGCCGCTCAGAGCTCAATACTGATCGTCAATATTTTTGACATCAACCTAGCCTGTGACGGAACCAGAAATTCTATCTTGGGTGAGCCAAATAATATATAACTAACTAAATCAATATGTAATATATAAAACTTATAGATGTTAAGGAATAAATAAAATGTGAAAATATATATTATAGTATTATCTATATAGTGTATAATGCTTGGGATCACGAGTTGATAAAAATATTAAAAGTAGCAAAAAATGGTTGATATATGTGATAATATTTTAATTAACAGTCAAGTCCACCTTCGTAAGTTGTAACCGGCGCCCTATTTTCTCTAGTCACAACTCACAAGACTCACAGGTCATCTCATTCACTAAATCCAACGTGCATTGGTCTTTGTGAACGGTATGCTATAAGTACAAATATCGAAATATCTTGCTATAGTATTTTATATATATATTGCCTTGTATTTCTGAAGGTAAGAAAACTTTATATATCTTGTCCCCAAGCTAGGTGCAGGGTGCAGCAAAACTAGAAGAGTTTAGAAACCAGTAATATTTTATCATGGATAATTGTTATGATGATTCCTGCAAGTTGCCTGATCTGCTAGAGCAGCTTCCTCAGGAAAGTTTCTGGGACAAGCCTTTGTACCAATGGGATGGGTTTTGGTACAGAGCTTATCATCTGGAAGCAGCAATGGCATTTCGTTCCCAATTCAGACCTTTGCAAGATGATGTTTTCCTGGCTTCCCCCATGAAAACAGGCACCACATGGCTCAAGGCCCTCTGCTTTTCCATTCTGCAGAGGCAACTGGATGTGGATGATGATGATGATCCAATTCCAGAATCCCAAGCCAAGAAAAAGATTGTTGATGATGAAGAAGATCCTCTTGCTAAGAACCATCCTGCTTTCTATGTGAAGACCTTAGAAGTTCAGGTTTTTACAGAAAAGCCGCCCCCGGATCTCTCAGGAATGAAGTCTCCAAGGCTCTTTCATACTCACTTGCCTTATTCTGCATTGCCTGATTCCATTAACAAGTCATCAAACTGCAAGATAGTTTATATTGCTAGGAACCCTAAGGACACTTTGGTGTCAATGTGGCATTTCTTCAACAAGTTCAGGAAACCTGAACAAGCCCCTTTCCCTTTTGACAAGGCATTCGAGTGTTTCTGCCAAGGGATTTGTCTTTTCGGCCCATTTTTCGACCACGTTTTACAATATTGGAGAGAGAGCCTAAAAGCCCCAAATAAGGTCCTGTTTTTGAAGTATGAAGACCTCAAAAGAGACCCCAAAGGAGAGATTAAGAAGCTTGCATCCTTCCTTGAAAGGCCTTTCACTAAAGACAAACAAGTTGACGAAGTAATATGGCGGTGTAGCTTGGATAGGCTCAAGAACTTGGAGGTTAACAAAAATGGAGTAGATCCCTGGGTTGGGGTGCAAAACAATGTATATTTCAGGGCTGGCATTGTTGGAGATTGGAAAAATATGTTCACTGCGGAGATGAGTGAGAAACTTGACCAAATCACCCAGCACAAATTAGAGGGATCTGGTCTTCATCTTGATGAGGATACTTGATTCATGCTTTATCTAGACTAGTCTTTTTCATCTCCTAGTTAAGTGTGTTGGGTTTGTTGTATGTACTTATCATGACTTTATCATCTCCTTGATCTGACAATGTTTCAAATGCTTTAATTACGTTTTTATTAATTGCTCCAAATAATTGCTCTGCTTCGCCTTCTATTTTTGTTCTTATAGTATGAACGATGCTGTCAAAGGCTCAAACCTCTTACTTAAGAACGCAGGCTACCAGAACTATTTTGAGGCGTTTATAAGATAAAGCCAACTACAGTCTTGAAGGGGTTGAAATCCCAGAATTAGGTGCACTCAATCAAGCCCTCCCATATATGATTTTCCTTCTTTCTCCAATTGTTGATGTATTATTCATTGCTATACAGAAAGGTTATTCTATCTTTTCAAATAACATATATTCAAAGGGTTTCGCGGTGCCAAAAAAAAAAAGGGTTTCTTCAGTACACAGATTTTTCTTTTCTTAATTTCTTGATGCTTCACTCAATGAGCACCTGCTATCTTATTCTATCTTTACAATTGCATGTGAATCTACCTTCAATTGCTTAACAAAAAAATACAGCTAATACATATATATGTTTATAATTAACTGATACCTCCTTTCGCAACCCCAACGCGGAGCGCCGGTCCTGGGACTAGTAATATAGAACATAGATGATACAAGCAATGAAGTAAATAAAGTGTCTTGGATCTTACCAAAAGAAAAGAAAAAAGAATTTCTTATGGAGGTAGTAAGGTAGCACTTGAAAATGACTCAAAGAATAAGGAGCTCCTCCCAAATTCCAATTTAATTACCAAGAAACTCACCCAACAAACAAACAATAAAATGGACCAAATCAACGGCCCAGATTGGGCCCTCAATAGATGAGAATACTGTAGATTCTAGATCCTTCTATAATGAAAAAAAAAGAAAGACACCCACTTTTCAGCTACCTCTAATAGTGTTTTCAGCTTCTCAACCTTAAATCTGGACCGTCCATTTTCTCCTCTATAACTCAATCTCTAGCCACACGCCCCTTCCTCTCTCTGTTTCTCTCGCCGTCCCGCGTGCGCTCTTGTGGCTCTCTGCATCTCTCTTATATCATCGCAAGATCTGTAAGTTCTCTTATATTAAATTAAAATTAAAATCAATTTTGCTCCTATTGTCTGAGTATTCATTGTTTTTTAATTTCTACTCTTCGTTTTAGGATCTAATCAGATAAAAAAGAGAGAAAACAAGATGTTTGGGAGAGCACCTAAGAAAAGTGATAATACAAAATACTATGAGATATTGGGAGTATCGAAGAACGCCTCTCAAGATGATTTGAAGAAGGCTTATAGAAAAGCTGCTATTAAAAATCATCCTGATAAGGGTGGTGACCCAGAGAAGGTAACTCCTGATTAAAATTCTTTCTTCTTTAGATTTGGTGTTTTCGTTAACTGGGATTTCTTTGTCTTGTTGATCGGTCAACTGGGTTTCTATTGTTTTGTTGATCGGATCAAGTTATTGGCTGATCTGTTATTTTGAGTATAAGCTTTGATTTTAGTACTTTTCCTAATTTATTATATTTTATTTCGAATGTAAAGGAATAAAAAATAGAGTAATTGATGATCGATCGGGTTTGTAAGTTGTTGAAATTGAAGTCCAGCTAGTTCTAGGATGGTAGAAGGATTTGGGTCTTTTTGAATTTTGTTGGTTTAGATTGTTTGACTTGTCTAGAACTACAACTAACTTGTTTGATTTATGTTGGTGTTTCGGAATTCAGTTTAAGGAGTTGGCTCAAGCTTATGAGGTGTTGAGTGACCCCGAGAAGCGTGATATTTACGATACTTATGGCGAGGATGCCCTTAAAGAAGGAATGGGTGGAGGCGGTGGTGCCCATGACCCATTTGACATCTTCTCTTCCTTCTTTGGTGGTGGCAGTCCTTTTGGTGGTAAGACTTTGAATTTGAACTTTTTTTGTTTTGGTTATTTAACTGGGTTTTATTACTCTGAGCTAAACACTTGGTTGCCTCTCCAGGTGGTGGAAGCAGCAGAGGCCGAAGACAAAGAAGGGGAGAGGATGTCATCCATCCCCTCAAGGTTTCTTTGGAAGATCTCTACAACGGAACATCCAAAAAGCTTTCCCTTTCACGCAATGTAATTTGCACCAAGTGCAAGGGGTTAGTTCCTTAAATTGATTAATGTCCATGGCACTGACTCCTTGTTTGGTTCAAGTATGTTTAACATAAGTTTTTACATGAAATTTTTGCAGTAAGGGATCCAAGTCAGGTGCATCCATGAAATGTTCGGGCTGTCAAGGTTCTGGAATGAAAGTCTCCATCAGACACCTTGGTCCTTCCATGATCCAACAGATGCAGCATCCTTGCAATGAGTGTAAGGGTACTGGTGAGACCATCAACGATAAGGATCGCTGCCCACAGTGCAAAGGTGAGAAAGTTGTCCAGGAAAAGAAAGTCCTGGAAGTTATTGTTGAGAAGGGTATGCAAAATGGACAGAGAATTACTTTCCCAGGAGAAGCTGATGAAGCGGTAAGGCTAATAGCCTGTAACATGGTTAATTTTCTTGTAATGAACTTGACATATCTGTTATATATCTTTAAATCCAGCATAATTACTGTTGCTAACTTGGGTTTTTGCTATACAATTTCTCTTTTGCAGCCTGACACTGTTACTGGGGACATTGTTTTTGTCCTGCAGCAGAAAGAACATCCTAAATTTAAAAGAAAGGGGGTTGATGACTTAGTTGTAGAGCATACATTGACACTTACTGAGGCACTTTGCGGCTTCCAGTTTATACTGACTCACTTGGACGGCAGACAACTCCTCATTAAAACACAACCTGGGGAAGTGATCAAGCCTGGTAGGTGGCCAACTTTGGCTAACTTGCTTAAATTGCATGCACCATTCGTTATATAGTTGGATGTTGAAATTTTTTGATTTAAAATGATCCTTTTCTTCTGTCAATGTCACTATGGTGTATGCAAACTTTCTTTGTGTGCTAATAGGTATTTGATTTGTCTTTCTAATTGCTGCGCTTTAGAAATGTGTACTTATCTTTCCTTTCTGTGTATCACAGATCAATACAAGGCCATAAATGATGAAGGAATGCCAATGTATCAGAGGCCATTCATGAAGGGTAAACTTTACATTCACTTCACAGTTGATTTCCCAGAGTCCTTAACCCCCGACCAGTGCAAGGCCCTAGAGTCTGTGCTACCACCAAGGACATCTGTTCAATTGACTGACATGGAGCTTGATGAGTGTGAGGAAACTACTCTGCATGATGTCAACATTGAGGAAGAGATGCGCCGGAAACAGGCACAGGCCCAAGAGGCGTACGAGGAAGATGATGACATGCATGGCGGTGCCCAGAGGGTACAATGCGCACAGCAATGATAGAGAACCACTGGGCTGACATTGGTTTCACCGAGGGCTGAGGCTGTGGTCCAAAGGGAGAAGGGATGGAATGTATTATGGTTTTAACAAAATTATTTAAGATTCTCAATATTGTTGTCGTTTGGTAGTATCTTTTCTAGGGTGCAAGTTTTTAATGGAATTCTTGTTATGCTTTTCGAAATTGATAAAAACATGTTATGCTACAACCTTTTCCGTATTCGGATGTTGAACCATTTATTTCCCATTAGGTTTACCAAGTCATCGGGGCTATACCACCGTGTTCATTTCTTATTAGGTTGACAACCTAAATCTCAAGATTAATTGGCTTTTATAGTGAGTTTTGATGCAGTACCAGCATCAACATTCAATAATCTCTAGTCTTTACGCCTTAGGTTGCGTTTGGTTCTCTTTACGATGTTGTCGGATTTGACCTCAACCATGGATCAAGTATTTTTTGGTACCCCATTGGTATCTAGAACTTAGCATTGGTATCTAGAACTTAGCTTTCACTAATCCGGATCCTGATTTGGTTTTGGTTGGTGCTTATCACTTATTCAATTCCTTTTTGGTATTGGTTTGTAAAATATTATACATAGTTTAATCAACTTATCCAATACACTCTTGATTAAATATATTTATCTACAAACATAATTTTTCTTTCTTCTTTAATTAGAGGGTACAAATATCTTGATTCTTGATTTTGTAGTAACATGACAAATAAAAATAAAGAAAAGGTTGTGATTTATATATTGGAAGAATGGTATTGTTCTAGTTTGAACGAGTAATATAAAATCTTATATTTAAAAAAAAATCTTGTTCTTGGAAACGATAATATACAAAACAAACTGATAATCTAGGGAAATTTTCAAACGATGGTACTCTACCAAAAATATTTATTAATATGTCTAATGAAAATAAAGAATTATTCTTTGGTAAATCACACTTAACAAAATTAATAAGAAGGAAATTATAATTAGATTTTTAACCTTTGTAAATACCTTCCCTCTTAAGTCTCAACAATCGTTGGTTGAACCTTCACTTGATGCAAAACAAGGTTCTACATCAAAGCCATATCAATAGCAATTTGAAAAGTTGAATTTCAAGTATATTGTTTTTACCTGAGAGAACCTATATCTCCTGCCTTATATTATATAGGTATCTATAAAGAAAATTTTTTCCCCTTTATTTCTATTGGATCGTGGGAGTGAAAGAAAGTTAGTTACTATTAATATTTACAAAGGTTAAAAACATAATTACAATTTTCTTTTTATTAATTTTGTTAAAATTGCTTTACCAAATGATAATTCTTTATTTTGGGACAAATAATCCATTATTTTTTTTGGGACAAATTAATCCCTTAAGTTGTAAAACTGAGCCCCGTTAGTCCTTTTTAGACAGTCCGTTAGTCACGTGACTAACGGCCATCAGATTTGCTGATGTGGTTTTTCCACGTCAGCATTTTTTGCATGTGTCATGTGGCTCCCATATAAATATGATTATAAAAGATTAAAAATTTAAAAAAAAAAAACTGAAAATTAAAGCCGTTTTCTTTATTTTTCTTTTTTCTCTTTACTTTTCCTTTTTTTTCCTTCTTCTTCTTCTCCACTTATAAACTAAACCCTACTCTATTTTCTTCACATGCTTTCACATGCTTGACCACACTGTCTTTTTCTAGGATCAGTTCCGGTGGGTTGTTTTGAAGGTACTTTGATTCTCCTATGACCTTTGTCAAAAGTGAAAGGAATGAATCCTTGTTCAGACTGCCACTCCCATTGAAAATTTGGAGAGAGACTTCAATACTCAAAGCATAGAGTTTTGAGTTCTAGAAGTTGAATTTGATTCTTCACTTTAGATGAGACAACAGAGAGCATCGTTTATATATTTCTAGGACAAGAAAACTATAAAACTGTTGAGCATTACCAAACTAGGCCCAAGGCCCACTTAGCACTTAAAATTCAAAAACCAATTAAAGGTCAAGGCCTCACCTATATAAGGTAATACCTAAGGTATGACCTCTCATAAGCTCATATACTCTCTAGACTCACAACACTGAAAGTGGACCCCATTGACTTGACCGTCAGCGGAGGTCCCTCCCCAAACCACAGGGGAACTCAATCTCACGGGTTTTACTCTCTTCTAGGCCGCTCGGAGCTCGATCTATGTGATTGTTAGGCCACGACGCATTTTAGCATCAACAATTGGCGTCGACTATGGGGAATGAGTAAAAAGTCTAGCTCTTCCCGTCCTTTTTAGTTCCGAAAACATTGGCTATTCCCCCATTCGCCGGAATCCGGCCGTCATCTCGGTGAACCATCATCACCATTGGATTCATCTTAGTTGGATGAGTATTTGGCTAAAATCTCAGCCTCTTCCGCCGTCGGAGTCATCGTCAAAAGCTACCGGAAGCTTTCTCTCTCCTCCTGTCGCACGTGCGGGTCCGGGGTCCGAAGCCTGCCGTTTAACGACTTAGGGAAACTACTAGGATCTATCTATGGGGAGTCGCCACTAATCTTTTTTAACCTAGGTGTGATTAGCCACCTACCAAATTATTAGGCCTAATGTTAACCGATGCTTGGCTAGGGTTACACTAAACCTAATAAAGTATACTTAACCAGAGTCTAAAGGATTTGGGAGTCGGCTACGCGTGGGAAGGATTTGCACCCCCACGACACCCGTTGAAAGACGACACTGACTAGTCTAGACTTAAGTGTGGGATTCTATTATTGGTTGTTTCTATTTTTAAATATATTTTCATGCCATTAAACTCTTTTATTAATCTTTGGAAATAAGCAGATAAACAAGCAAAAATGGATTTTGAATATTTGGAAATAGGAATGTTGGGAATCGAAATCGATGGTTGAACCCCTCAATCAGTCTTTCATTCCCGTTTATTATTTTGTTCTCTTTTTGGCCTCCTCATGAGATGATTTTCTTTAAAATTTACCATTAAAACGACTCTGTGAAAATACTTTTTGACGGGATCTTTCCCTACTTTGAAAACTTGGAGAAAAGACTCTGTTTTTGGTTAATCGACTTTTTTATCTTTCGAAAACTAAAGAGAACAAATACAGAGAGAAACTCTTTTTAATTTTTAAAAAGGTTTTTCTTTTTTATTCACTTTTCCTTGTTTGAATATTCTTCTTTACCCTTCTTTTTAGTTTCTTAATTAACTTAATTACTCTAAATCAAGCCAATTACCGATTATTGTTTTGCTTTTTTTTTTTTAAATTATTGATTACCCTTTTACTTAATTACTCTGAATTAAACCAATAATTGCTTAACATATTAAATACTGATGACTTTTTCCTTATCGGATTCAATTACTCTGAATTACGTCAATTAATGATTACCTTTTTTTCCTTTTAAACTTAATTACTGGTTACCTTTTTACTTTTTGACCTTAATTACTAAATATCATTTTTACTTTTTTAGCTTTAATTACTAATTACCAATTTTTCTACTCTTTTTAACTTTGATTACTGAATACCATTTCTACTCTTTTTAACTTAAATATTGATTACCTTTTTACTTTTTGACCTTAATTACTAAATACCATTTTTACTTTTTTTAAGCTTTAATTACTAATTACCAATTTTTCTACTCTTTTTAACTCTAATTACTGAATACCATTTCTACTCTTTTTAACTTAATTACCATTTACCATTTTACTCTTTTTAACTTAATTACTGAATACCATTTTTACTCTTTTTAACTTTAATTACTGAATACCATTTCTACTCTTTTTAACTTAATTGTCATTTACCATTTTAGTCTTTTAATTATTTACCATTTACCATTTTTACTCTTTTTAACTTAATTACCATTTATCATTTTACTTTTGTTTAACTTAATTACTGAATACTATTTTTACTCTTTTTATCTTAATTACCATTTACCATTTTACTCTTTTTAACTTAATTAATGAATACCGTTTTTACTCTTTTTAACTTAATTACTACTTACCATTTTACTCTTTTTAACTTAATTCCCATTTACCATTTTTGCTCTTTTTAACTTAATTACTAAATACCATTTCTACTCTCTTTAACTTAATTACTACAAGCAGGGCGGCCAGCGCTTACGCTGCAATCATCTTCTTATTAAGGCTATATTCTTTGTAGTTGTTTAAGTCGGTTAGTAAGAAAATATTACATTGTCTGTAAATTAATCAGTTAGGAGAAACTCATATATCGAAACAAATAATTCGCATATATAAAGCAAAACACATGACCTCTCTTTGATTCTAAAAGTGTATTACCTAAATTCTACTCCATCTCTAAGTAATTCATCAAAATAAAGCTAATATTCTACTCCTCCATCTCTAGATAATTTATCAAAATAAAGCTAATATTAATTGTTGCTTGAAATGTATGTTGATTATCTAAAAAGACATAGTACGCTGCAGGTCATTTTTTAATCTTGATTGCAATTGTTAAATTAATGAATTCGGGTAGGTGGAAGAATTTGGCTTCTGCATGAAGAAGGCCTAATTTTTTATAGTCAAGGAGCATGTATAGTTGTCGTAGGAAAATTGAATTAGTTGAGAGCATTTGCAGGAGCATATGTAATTTACACAATGCATCACAAAATGATTGTACTTAGCATTGGTTAACTGTGCTTTTGGAAATGTGCAAATATACTATACATAAGCAACTAATAGAAACCTCAATAAAACGAAAGTCGAATGATAAAAAAAAAACTTTTTGTAAAATAAAAGATGAATAAGGAAATACTAAATTTAAGTATCAAATAATATAATCAACAAATAAATTCAGATTTACCTCAAAATGTTGCGGTGAGAAGTGAAAGCTCCCCACTTTAGGTTATGTCATCCTAAGGCGCTGCTAAATTAAATGGAAGGATCTTATCAACAACCACTTGTAAATTTTAGGAAACAAAACGAAGTCCATGTGAAACCAATTCAGAGAATTGTTAGGGAAGAAGAAACCCACCCAAATAGAAATGAAGATAAAAGGAAAATAGAACTGGAATGTCAATAGTTTACGCATGAATCAACCATTATTGCGGATACATTTATAGCACCAATCCTTTGGAATTCCGGCAAAGGAGTTGAACTGTTAAATCCTAATATCCACACACAATTAATATGTAATTAAAACATACTTAATCATAAATATAAAAATAGTAAATTACAAAAAAGGACAGTAGGAAAAGTAAGGGAGGAAATTCATTGAGGGCCTTTTTAGTCACCCGAAAAGTGAGAAAAAACAAAAAAAAACCAAAAAAACCAATAGGAGACACCACATTAATCCTCAATTTGGCCTTTGAGTAATTTCCATAGTCACTAAAAATAATATATAGTATATATTTTACTCTTTTTAACTTAATTACCATTTACCATTTTACTTTTTTTTAAGCTTAATTACTGAATACCATTTTTACTCTTTTTAACTTAATTACCATTTACCATTTTAATCTTTTTAACTTAATTACTGAATACCATTTTTACTCTTTTTAACTTAATTACCATTTACAATTTTACTTTTTTTAACTTAATTACCATTTACCATTTTTACTCTTTTTAACTTAATTACTGAATAGCATTTTTACTCTTTTTAACTTAATTACCATTTACCATTTTACTCTTTTTAACTTAATTACTGAATACCATTTTTACTCTTTTTAACTTAATTACCATTTATCATATTATTCTTTTAAACTTAATTACCATTTACCATTTTTACTCTTTTTAAGTTAATTACTGAATATCATTTTTACTCTTTTTAAGTCAATTACCATTTACCATTTTACTCTTTTTAACTTAATTACTAAATACCGTTTTTACTCTTTTTAACTTAATTACTACTTACCATTTTACTCTTTTTAACTTAATTCTCATTTACCATTTTTACTCTTTTTAACTTAATTATTAAATACCATTTCTACTCTCTTTAACTTAATTACTACAAGCAGTGTGGCCAGCGCTTGCGTTGCAATCATCTTCTTATTAAGGCTATAGTTTTTGTAGTTGTTTAAGTTGGTTAGTAAGAAGATATTGCATTGGCTGTAAATTAATCAGTTAGGAGAAACTTATACATCGAAACAAATAATTCGCATATATAAAGCAAAACACATGACCTCTCTTTGATTCTAAAAGTGTATTACTTAAATTCTACTCCATCTCTAAGTAATTCATCAAAATAAAGCTAATATTCTACTCCTCCATCTCTAGATAATTTATCAAAATAAAAGCTAATATTAATTGTTGCTTGAAATGTATGTTGATTATCTAAAAAGACATAGTACGCTGCAGGTTATTTTTTAATCTTGATTGCAATTGTTAAATTAATGAACTCGGGTAGGTGGAAGAATTTGGCTTTTGCATGAAGAAGGTCTAATTTTTTATAGTCAAGGAGCATGTATAATTGTCGTAGGAAAATTGAATTAGTTGAGAGCATTTGCAGGAGAATATGTAATTTACACAATGCATCACAAAATGATTGTACTTAGCATTGGTTAACTGTGCTTTTGGAAATGTGGAAATATATTATACATAAGCAACTAATGAAAACCTCAATAAAAAGAAAGTCGAATGATAAAAAAAAAACTTTTTGTAAAATAAAAGATGAATAAGGAAATATTAAATTTAAGTATCAAATAATATAATCAACAAATAAATTCAGATTTACCTCAAAATGTTGCGGTGAGAAGTGAAATCTCCCCACTTTAGGTTATGTCATCCTAAGGCGCTGCTAAATTAAATGGAAGGATCTTATCAACAACCACCTGTAAATTTTAGGAAACAAAACGGAGTCCATGTGAAACCAATTCAGAGAATTGTTAGGGAAGAAGAAACCCACTCAAATAGAAATGAAGATGAAAGGAAAATAGAACTGGAATGTCAATAGTTTACCCATGAATCAACCACTATTGCGGATACATTTATGATAAGTGCAATAATTTACACTATTTAGACCTCATTTAGATTATATTTTGAGCATTTATATTGCACTTTCTAATGCTATTTATGATATATTCTCACATTTTGTGTTTTTGAGCTTGTAGGTTAATTTGGAGTGATTTTAGGGAGAAAATCGTAACTTTCAATCCGGAGATCCGTTCGAGTCAATTCAAGTGTCCATGAAAAGGGGATTCAAGGCTCTACAACTTTCATTAAGGATTTGGAGGCTAATTTTGATTTGAAGATAGTGAAAACGTTGAAAAAAGTTGAAGATCAGTGAAATCCTGACGAACTCCAAGTTGGGGCCAACTTACCCCTCAAGTTGGGGCCAGGTTGAAACCCTAAAGTTTGCGCAACCTTTCTGTCCTAAGTTGGGGCCGGATTGACCCCCAAGCTGGCCCCAAGTTAGGCCTGACGGAAATTTTCCTAGTTTTTCCAGAATTTCCGATTTTGCCCCTGATTAATGCAAATTACTTTAGGACTTTTTGTATCCCTATAAATAGAGACTTTTAGGATTATTTTTAGTACCTTTTGCTGATCACAATTATTTTTCCTTGTTGGAGAGAAGATTTCCTTGGAGATTGAGACTAAGATTTCTTTTCTCTCTTTCTCTTATGTTTCTGTTCTTCAATAAAATTATTCTTGTGTTTTTATTCATGATGATGAGTAACTAATTTCTTAATTAGGGTTTAAGGTGTAGCAAATTGGGAATTATTGCTTGATTTATGAATTGAATTGTTTTCTTTCAAGTTAGATTTATTTTCCTTGTTCTTCATGAGATTTATATGCCTGATCAACATATAGATTGTTTTAGAGATTGTGTGATGTACTGACAGGAGAAGCATAATCTGTGCACTAGGAAAATAGACGAATTAGGCTAGATCAGACATGAATCTTAGGCTAATTTGATAGGTGAATAATTACTTGTTCTTAATGAGTCTAGATAATTAGGTTGACATCGACGGATAGTGAATCTAATTAGTTAGGTATTCCTATGTAGACTTGACGGAGCACATAGGTAATTAGGTGTAATTCTACTCTAATTTAGCATCAAATTAATTCATAGGTTAGGTAGTAATTTCGCAATTAGGTGAAACCTGAAGCCCTAAGCTTTCCAATTATTATTTTCACATCTTATTTAATTCTCTGCTTTTATAACTCAATTGCTCTTAGTTTTAAATTGTCTTGATAATTTCTCTTAATTTCCTTCTTTGATAGAATTAGTTATAATAGGAATTAATTGTTCTCTGTGGATTCGACACCTGGATTACTCTAGGATTTTATTACTTCAACTGATTCTGTGCACTTGCAGATTTGGTTCATCAAGTTTTTGGCGCCGTTGCCGGGGAACACTTTAATTACTATTTTTAATTTATTCTATCTTTTATTTTATTTCGTTTGATCTTCTCTTTTCTTAG
>AWUE01013003.1:0-49367 GCA_001974825.2 Corchorus olitorius
TCCAACTGCTTGGGGAGACGACAAGATTTGCATAAGGGCGCCACTTTGCTAANATAGGAGACAAAAAACTACCTCCTGGGTAGTTGATGACAATTCTTCCTTATGCTTATCACAGTGCAGCAGGCATTTTGTTGCTCTTTTGTGCTGAATTTAGCTAATTTAACTAAGTAGTGGCCTGTTGACGTCATGAATTGAACTATGATCATCAAAGCCACGAAATTACTCATACTTGGCCATATTTAGCTCTTTAAATCATGAAAATAATAATTAATTAAGAAAATGGCTTAAACCGAGGTGAGAAAGCCATATGTCCTTAATTGAAAAGAATGCAAAAGTTGCAAATGAATCTCGGATTTAACCAAAATTTCACAAGTAAGCTTAGAATATTTCCATAAGATCATGGAAAAATCCCAAGTTAATTCGAGCTCTCCATCAAGGTGAATTTGGTTTCACTCCCGAAAATGTCCTTAACTGAAAACCGGGCATAAGTTTTTACTCCGATGTCAGAATGAGGTGAAATTTTACCAAGATGATCTACATAGCTCAAGGATCATCATGGTGTGCTCCCTATAAGAAATCGCAGCTTCTAGCCTCTTCAATTGGTCAATTTCACTATTTTGTCCTTAATTGAACAAAATACAAGTTGCAATTTCGCCTCCCGGGGAGGGGAGGAGGCTAGACGATTACTCTATTATGGTTGGTCGAATATATGGAGGAGGTGTGAGGTTGAAAGTCTCATGCCTCTCTCACGTACACAGATGTTTCTCTTGCTGACAAACTTTAGCTCTCTGCCTCCTTCTTGCAGAAAGAGAAAAATATCTCTTTGCAGGGCAGAGGGCGGCCTCTCCTCTGTATGGGAGACGACTTGGGCCTTGCTATGTATGTCCATGAGGTAGTTTTTCATCTCATGGGGAAAATGACAAGCAATTTTCCTTTTTACTTGTTTGCCTCCCTAGCAGGCAGCAATATCAAAGGAAACTGCTTCCGATTTGATTCTCTCTGCCACTCACCTAGGTAGGGACGACACTCATGAGATTTTTAATAATAATTATTCAATAATTATTATTTAATTAATAATTAATTAATTTCAGCCCTTGTAATTAATTTACAAGACTTTCCTAATTCAATTTGAACTAGGGTGGTGCAAAAACCTAGTTTCTTTAGGAATTTTGATTAAATCCTAACCACACATCTTGATTATGATTATGATAAGACCAATTTACCCTCAATTGTAAATTGAGGTATAAACAAAAAGTAATGATGTGATTAAAAAGATAAGATAAGCAACAGGTTAAAATTGCAGACTTAATAATACAGCTTAAAGTTAAAATGCTGAATTCTCATCGGTTGAAATACAAGGCAAGCAGCTCAATTTGAACCACTTGCATCTGCAGCTGTTTGCTTAATCAGAGTCTTCAAGTCCACTTGCAAAGTAGGTAGATTCAAAGCTTTTCATTGGTTTAAAAGGGCTGCAAAAAACTCTTACCAGTGTGAACAATACCAGCAAACATTTTTTGAGCTTCAAAACAGTAATAACATATTTAACTAACTTGAAAATGAGCTAGTTGTACAACCAGCTCCAACAATGACTTTTATTGCCGCTGGCTATGATATTGTCAAATAATTTACAGAGTATAATTTTGATTTTGAATGAAATGAATAAAAATTCAGCTTATAAAAACGGAGAAGAAAAAAATCTCCAACTGTCATGCATGTAGCTTGGAACACCATTCCGACTCGAGTTTTATAACAAAGCAATCAATAATATAATCATGTGAAGTAAACTAAGGGGATACTTGAGAAAATTAAAGAACTTCAAACAGAATCAAGAACAAGATTCTGCCCACATATCGATTACATATAAGCATTTCAATTTCAGTTCTGCATATAGGAAATGTTTGAAAAGGGCCTTCTTTTCCCTCCCTACATATTCTGATGAACGTGAGGAGGCAGTCCTCTTATGGTTCAAAATTGCAAGAAATTTGATGCTTCTGTTTATTCATTTGCCGAAACGATGTCTATCAACAATGTAAAATTGATCTTCTATGTTTGCTTTGGAGAGCCAGATCGTAAAATGGAGCATAAAAGAAATAGCTACACAGAGATTCATCTTACAGCTGTTAGCTTGTACTAGTCCACTTGCAAATTTCTCACGGTACATGAATCTTGAAAAACCAAAGCTTTTTCTTCAGCTGCAAGGGAACAAGATTTGGGATGCAGAAGGAACTTAGCTAACTGACAAAGGGTAACATAAATTTGCAACAAATTTCTCAGAAGTAACAAAAAAAGGGGATGAACCATACCTCAAAGAGCAATTAAAGATCATTAGTTGCAAAATTCTTGTTTCTTCACAAGCAAGATGATCTTCTATGTTGCTTTGTCAAGCCTGATTGTGAAATGTAGCAGCATATAGAACTAGCTGCATAGAAATTCATCTTGTAGCTGTGGCTAGTAGTAGACCACTTGAAAGTTTCTCATGGAGCATAAATCTTGAAAATTCAGAGCTTGTTTATCAGCTGTAACAAAGTAGATTTGGGATTCACATGCAACTTTACTGAATGACAAGAATCAACAAAAATCTGCAACAAATTTCTCAGAAGTAACAAGAATGTGACAAAGCATACCGCAAATAACAATTGAAGATCATTAATCGCATCGCAGGGCTTCTTGCTTCTGTCTCCTTTAAACAAAACACACCAGTCAACTTCAGTACTTTGGGAACATAACGTCCAGCACCAACTAGACGAGCATTAATCATCAAAGTTGTTACAGAATGAATCCAAAGAAAGCTGAGTTACTGACAGTTACTGACATCTTCAGACTCTGTTATACTAACTTGAAAAACTCTGAAAGGATCATAAAAACAGTATTAACATAACATAAAGCCATTTAGAGTAACAATTGATAGAGAAAGCTTTGGAAATTACATGAAAAACTCCAAAGAAAAGGATTGGAACATTGACCTGTCCAAGTCTAGTTCATGTGAGCACAAAGCTTGTCCATTTTCAGAGTGGAGAGCATTGGAAGAAACCTTGTCCACTCTTCCTTTAAAAGCCACAGGCAAAAACAATTCTTCTAATCTGCAGGAAATGAAACAACTTTATTGTCTCTATATTTGGCATGAAGTGATAACCAAATTCAAAGAATATTTAAGAACAATGCACAGCTTAAAAATTTTCAATTGATCCCCAATTTAGTGAGACTTTTAATTGTTGTTTTCTACAAAAATTACTTCCATAGATATATAAGTGAAGAAAATAACAAACTGCACCCTTTTCCACTTTCATGACAACTATTGTTCTGCATGTACTTGATGCCAATCTTTGCCTTGTTCACTTCAGCCAATTGTGCCTGTTGCACCTTCTCCATGTACACCTATAAAGTCAAAGCACATAGAACAGATAAATTCAGAAATGAAACACTTAATGTCCCAAATGCGCTTGAAGCATAAGGCTATATATATTCATATGTCAAGAAAGATCTATCTTTATCAACTGTCAAGTTTACCAAAATTGTAAATTCTCCACTATGTTCCTTGTTAAATGCAAACTTGAAATAACGCCCACAAAGACATTCAACCTTTAGTTATTAGCCAGTAGTGTAGACCACTTGAAATTTGCATCTAAATGGTGCTTATATCTTGAAGAAAGCAAACTAAAGTGCAGATGGAACTCAACTAAATGACAAGAATCACCTCAATATGCATAGATAGTAGATAGATAGAGCTACCTCGAAGAAAGCAAATGCTGATGCCATTTGCTGATAAAACATGAGAATAATCAACTGAAGCTTGCCACGGGATTACTTCAGAAATATTAGGAAGCAAGAGGTGAGGCACCAATATTAGCCTTCAGCTGTGTGTGTTTGATATGGAGCAACCACAAAAGTATCTCTACAAGTTTACAGTTTCATGGTTTATTCAAACGGTCTCATGCATTAAATAGTTGGCATAGGATGTTTACAGTAGGAATCACAAAAAAGAATTTGCAATTGAACTGAATTTCAAAATAAAAGTGTTGGCAAGCAGTAAAACATTTTCATAAGGATTTTGCATTAGAAATTTAGAATGTGTTTCTTTTTTTTTTTTTTTTAAAAAAAGACCAAAAACTCAACAACTCATAAATTGCTTAAAAGGGGGAAAACAGAAAGATTCTTTTTAAAAAATAGACAAACAATTTGCCTATATATAAATAATTGTTATGAATATACATGTTATGAATATACATGTATATAATGTGGATGTCCATGAATATAATAATGAATGGATAAGAGTGTTGACTTGGTAGATTCATACACATTTACCTATGTGATTTGTTCATCCCCTTGTATTTATGATGATGTACCTTGTATTTATTGTGATGTATCTATGTGCCTATAAATAGGCCATTTCACTTGTTACAGAAATAAGATGAATCAGAACAATTTCTTCCTTTCTCCATATTTCCTTATTCTCTACATTCTCTTGTCCTTCTCATAGTTCAATTCTTGTCTTTTCCATACTTCAATTCTCTACTCCCTTGCTTTATTTTGTTATCATTTCATAACACGTTATCAGCACGAAAAGCTCAAGTGATCAAGATGAAAAGTTTTATCTTACAAGTTTAAGTGGCGATCAAGAAGTTCAAAAAGATCGAGATTGAAAGATTAACCATTCAACTCAAGGTTAGATATTTTACAAAGTTTATTTAACATGCATAATCCCTTCTTCTACCTTTCTTTATCATGCATAATCTCCTCCTTCTACCTTTCTTTATGATTAAAAAAATTATGAGTAATCAAAATACATCAAGCATATTAGTGGCACCTGAAGTTGTCACATCAAAGATATAATATTACTTTGACACCTGAAGTTGTCATAGTATCATTTGACACCCGAAGTTGTCATATTAAGGATGGAAATATTTGTTTAATTGTTGTCAAAGTTTGACACCCGAAGTTGTCATACTATCCACTTTAAACTATATAAATGTTTATGTGACACATGCATATATCTATATGACTTAATCACCGTGTTTTAAGTCGTTTCATGCTACATGTTTGATGAACTTCTTAATTGTTATGATAGCATTATTATGTCGAATCTTCAAAACTTGGATTTGTTAAATTATGGGAAAAAAATTATATTGGTTTTGTGGATCTTGATGTTATTTTAATAAAAAAAAAAACTTATCTTGGATTTACATTATAAAAATCAATTTGGTGTAAATGTTTCTTAATTTCAATTTACAAGTAATCTAACTCAATAAGTAAACAATATTATGAAATTGGTTTTATGAATTGATTTCTTCTTGTGACTTAATAAAACCATGTACTCTTAATAAAAAATCATGAATTATTTATCTTGAGTTTTAAATGTTGAAATCCTTAAATGGTCCTGAAGACACATTTAAGAGAAAAAGATGAAAACATCCAATTAATACAAGGCCAATACTTTAGTGAAAAATCATGAATTTTGTCCAATTGGCTTTGCTCCATTCCCTAAAGTGAATGTAGCAACATACAATCACTAAAAATTATGAATATGGTCATGATCGTGATTGTACGAATGAATATCATGATTATTCTAATAACATATCTTTCACCCGAAGTGAAAGGGAAATGAATGGGAAAAGGAGAAAGAGAAAGGTGGACAAAATAACAAGCATATCGAGAATTTATGCTATCGTTGTGATGACAAAGGTCATTGGTTTTGTACCCGTCGTACACCAAAGCACTTTGATTGACCTTTATCATGAATCGCTTTAGAAAAGGGAAAAGAAAATTGAGACAAATTTTGCTTTGAAGATAGCAAATCTGAACTTGGCCATATTACTCGTTTGGATGTTTCTGGTTTCTTTGCCGATTTTGATAGCAAAATATATCATTTAATTGGTGAAAGGAGTTATAGGTAATGAGCATGATGAAAAATGAATTCCTTATGTCTTATATGTTTTACCTTATTAAAGGGATGTAAATATGTTTCATATGTCTATTTTGATGTTATGGAAACTTGATATTGGATATATATATTTCACTTTATGTGTTCAAATCAATATATGATTTTCTTGAATTGATTTCTTTTGCCTTGTCATGATACTTGATCATATTGCATAAATGATGAAATTAGTTGGTAACAAAATCAATAATATATATCTTGTGGATAGAGCAACATCGCATACCATCCTAAAGCAAAATGAATTTTTCTCTCATTGATAATGAGAAAATCAAATGTTAGTACTATATCGGGTGTGCAAATTTGATTGATGGCTCCGGAAGAGCTAGTATTGTGCAAATTTGATTGAATGCTCCGGAAGAGCCAGTATTGTTTTATCTGGAGGAACAAAATTCAATATTAATGATGCATTATATTCTACTAAGTCTCAAAGAAATTTGTTAAGCTTTAAGGATATCCGCCAAAATGGATATCATATTGAGACTGCAAATGAAGGAAATAAAGAATATCTTTGCATCACAAACATGATTTCGGGTAAGAAATGTATCTTGGAGAAATTACTCGCATTATCCTTCGGATTATATTACTCATTCATTAGTAAGATTGAAACATATGCTTTTGTAAACCAGAAGTTTATTGATCGCAATATGTTTATTGTTTGGCATGACCGGTTAGGCCACCCCGGTTCAATTATGATGCAAAATAATTGAGAATTCATGTGGACATGAAATAAAGAACCAGAAGATTCTTCAATCCACTGATTTCTCATGTGCTGCTTGTTCTCAAAGAAAGTTGGTTATTAGACCATCACCAAGCAAAATAGGGTCTGAATCCCTTACATTTTTAGAACGAATACAAAGGCGATATTTGTGGACCAATACATCCACCATGTGGACCAATTCAGATATTTTATGGTTTTAATGATGCATCAACAAGATGGTCACATGTATGTTTATTGTCAACTCGTAACCTGGCGTTTGCGAGATTGTTTGCTCAATTGATTCGATTACGAGCACATTTTCCTGATTTTCCAATCAAGAAAATACGCCTTGATAATGCTGGTGAATTTACTTCTCAAGCTTTCAATGATTATTGTATGTCTATTGGCATTGATGTTGAACATCCTGTAGCACATGTTCATATACAAAATGGTCTGGCAGAATCATTTATTAAACGTCTGCAATTAATTGCCAGGCCACTACTTATGAGAACAAAGCTTCCAATTTCTTGTTGGGGCCATGCATTTTGCATGCAGCAGCACTAATTCGCATTAGGCCAACAAGTTATAATTCATCCTCCCCTTTGCAAATGGTTTTTGGTCAGGAGCCTAATATTTCCCATCTTAGAATTTTTGGATGTGCGGTATATGTTCCAATTGCTCCACCACAACGCACAAAGATGGGACCTCAAAGGAGGTTGGGAATATATGTTGGGTTTGAAACCTCATCTATCATCAAATATCTTGAACCATCAACTGGTAATTTATTTACGGCACGATTTGCCGATTGTCATTTTGATGAATCTGTTTTCCCAACATTAGGGGGAGAAAGTAAGCAGTTGGAAAAAGAAATTATTTGAAATGAATTATCTTTATCTCATCTTGATCCTCGTACATAAGAATGTGAACTTGAAGTTCAAAAGATAATTCATTTACAAGGCTTAGCTAATCAATTGCCAGACGCCTTTACTGACCCAAAGAAAGTGACTAAGTCACATATACCAGCTGCTAATGCTCCGATCAAACTTGATGTCCCAGTCAGACAAGTTTCTATAACAAATGAGTCTAAACCACCCCTGAAGCGTGGTAGACATGTTGGTTCCAAAGATAAGAATCCTCGAAAACGAAAAGGAGCTAAAAATCAAGATGGTCAAATTGAGGATAAGGTGACTCCAGAAGAGTCAACTCCTGAAGAGATTACTCCAGAATAGTCCATAGACATAATTGATGATTCAAAAGAACATCAGGTACCTGATAATTGTGAAAATGAAGAGATCTCAATTAATTATGTCTTGAATGGAATTCGATGGAACCGACATGAAGTCAACGTTGACGATACTTTTTCATATCATATAGCGCGCAATGTAATTGATGATACTGAGGATCAAGAACCAAAATCTATGAAAGAATGCATGCAAAGAAATGATTGGCCAAAATGGAAAGACGCAATTGAGGAAGAATTAAATTCTCTTGGAAAACGAAAAGTTTTTGGACATGTAGTCCGTACACCTAAAGATGTACAGCCGGTCGGATACAAATGGGTATTTGTGAGAAAACGAAATGAAAAGGGTAAAATAGTGAGATATAAGGCACGACTTGTTGCCCAAGGATTCTCACAACGACCTGACATTGATTATGAGGAAACATACTCACCTGTGGTGGATGCAACAACTTTTCGTTATTTAATTAGTCTGGCAGTCCATGAAGGACTTGATTTGCGTCTAATGGATGTTGTTACAGCCTATTTATACGGCTCACTTGATACTGACATTTATATGAAACTCCCTGAAGGGTTTAATTTGCCTGAAGCAAATAAGTCAGTTTCTCGAGAAAAATACTCAATCAAGTTGAATAAATCCCTGTATGGATTAAAACAATCTGGGCGTATATGGTATAATCGCCTTAGTGAATATTTGTTGAAGGAAGGATACAAGAATGATCCTATTTGTCCGTGTATCTTTATGAAAAGATCTGGAAATGAGTATGTTATAATTGCTGTTTATGTTGATGACATAAATATCATTGGAACTCCGGATGAGCTTCCAAAAGCTGTCCAATGCCTAAAGAAAGAATTTGAAATGAAGGATCTTGGGAAAACAAAATTTTGCCTTGGATTGCAAATTGAGCATTTAAAGAATGGAATTTTTGTGCACCAAGTGAGGAAGAACTTCTTGATCCTGAAGTACCATATCTTAGTGCCATAGGAGCACTCATGTATCTTGCTTGTCATACTCGACCCGACATAGCATTTGCTGTTAATTTATTAGCAAGATATAGTTCTTCTCCTACACGAATACATTGGAATGGAGTTAAGCATTTACTCCGGTACCTTAAAGGTACAATGGATATGGGCTTGTTTTATTCGAATGTATCCGAGAAAAAATTAATTGGTTATGCAGATGCTGGATATTCTGTCTGACCCTCATAATGGCCGTTCTCAAACTGGCTATTTGTTTACATGTGGTGGTACTGCCATTTCATGGCGTTCAACGAAACAAACTATAACAACCACATCATCTAATCATGCAGAAATTTTAGCAATACATGAAGCAAGCCGAGAATGTGTTTGGTTGAAGTCTATGGTAAAACACATTCGTGAGTCATGTGGCTTGTCTTTTGGAAAAATGATCCCGACGATCATATATGAAGATAATACTGCTTGTATTGCTCAATTAAAAGATGGGTACATTAAAGGTGATAGGACAAAACATATATCACCAAAATTCTTCTTCACGCATGATCTTCAAAAGAATGGTGATATTGAGGTTCAACAAGTCCGCTCATGTGATAATCTTGCAGATTTATTCACTAAGGCACTTCCTACTACAATTTTTGAGAAACTTGTCCATCATATTGGAGTCCGTAGACTCAGAGATCTTGAATGATGTTATCATAAGGGGGAGCTAAATACGCGCTGTACTCTTTTTTCCTTAACCATGGTTTTTTCCCATTGGGTTTTCCTGGTAAGGTTTTTAATGAGGCAGCATTTTAAATGCGTATTGGGAGATCATGTGTACTCTTTTACTTCACTAGGTTTTTGTCCCACAGGGTTTTTCCTAGTAAGGTTTTAAAGAGGCATATTCTCCAACAATGGACATCCAAGGGGGAGTGTTATGAATATACATGTATATAATGTGGATGTCCATGAATATAATAATGAATGGATAAGAGTGTTGACTTGGTAGATTCATACACATTTACCTATGTGATTTGTTCATCCCCTTGTATTTATGATGATGTACCTTGTATTTATTGTGATGTATTTATGTGCCTATAAATAGGCCATTTCACTTGTTACAGAAATAAGATAAATCAGAACAATTTCTTCCTTTCTCCATATTTCCTTATTCTCTACATTCTCTTGTCCTTTTCATAGTTCAATTCTTGTCTTTTCCATACTTCAATTCTCTACTCCCTTGCTTTATTTTGTTATCATTTCATAACAATAATACGTTTTTTGGCCAAATTTATAAATAATACTAAGTCGCTATCTTTGTGCCAAAAAAAATATATAAATAATACTAAGTGAAAATAAGTAAAATTAAATGAATACTAAATAAATGAATGAGAAGAAAGGACAAAGCAGAGAGCTGATCAAATTCAAAATGTTTGGTCTAGTGGTAAAATGTAGCAGTTATACTGCTTTTCGAGGAATGAAAATTTAACATTTCATCCCAAAAAAAAAAGGCAGAGATCGCTGAATAAAAATGAATAAAAAAAAGTGATGAAAGGAGTACCTTGGCTATATAATGACTGGATCAAACCCATCAAAGTTGATGACAGGGATGTGGGAAATGTTGGGCCAATGTTTGCCTTTCTCCTTTTCACGATTTTCTCTCAGCTTTGGACATTTTGCAATCTCCAAATAAGAAAGAGAGGAAATGACCCTCTTTTCCGGTATGGATTGGAGCCTCGGACAAAAGTAGATACCCAATTGACGGAGAGAGGTGAGGTGTTGAAAGCCCTTAGACTCCAAACTCTTTAGATTTGGAAAATAAGAGATAGAAAGAGAGGTAAGAGAAGAGGGCAGCAGATGTTCATCTGGAAAACTCTCTATCCCTTCTATCTCTTCTCCACCACCTGAGATTATGAACTCTTCAAGTGAAGGGAGTGATTGCAAGCCCCATTCCGTATCTCTATCTCTCCTCATCATCCCCTTTATTAGTTTCTTACATCCTCCTTGGATAAAAAGAGCTTTTAATGTGGAGGGTAAACCCTCTTTTGGAAATCCCTCTATTTTTGGACAAAATGATATCCACAATTCTTCAAGGGATGGGAAGAGGGAGTGCATTTGCTCAGGCAATGCCTTTAAATTTGAACATCCCACCAGCTCAAGTGATGTCAAATTGGGGGCACAGAATCCCTCTAATTTCTCAAAACATACAAAATTAGGGCAATTATAGATCTCCAAAGAATTGAGACGACATGAGAGAGGAGCATCTTCTCCCTCTGATGCACCAATAATCCACTTCAACTCTTCACATCCCGTTATGTCAAGACGATTTAGCAAAGGGAATGATCCTAATGGGAAAGATTCCACCCCATTCCACCTGCTATTTCTTATTTTTAAGGATTCAAGGGATGTATACATGAGGATTTTAGAATCATTCAACACATTACTCTCTTCGATTCTCAATTTCTTCAGTCTCATAGGCAAATTACTACCTTCAGGAAGGGATCTCAGCCTATTACACTTAGAAATTTGCAATTGTTCAAGAATAGTGCAAGGTTGCAACATCTGCTTCAATATGGAAGCATTGATTCGCAAACCATCAATCTGCAATTCTCTAAGCCCACTTGGCAATGCCTCCATTTGCAAGGCATCACACCCCTCTAGCTGCACTTCTTCAATGCTTGGTGCCTCTGGAAGTATGCCTTCGAGCTTTCCACATCTTCTAATCTTAAGTTTCTTTAAACAAGGGAGGTACTTGGGCAAAGACTTGCTTAACTTGGGACAATCTCTTATGACTAATTCTCGTAGATTAGAGAAAGCTTCTTCCTTCAAACAAATCCATTCTTCCCATTCTGACATATCCTCAAATTTTAGAACTTCAAGACATCCAAATGGGTTACTCAATGCATCACCACTACCGTAGAACTCATCACCCAGTCTAACTATCTTAACACACCCACTAATAGAGAGAGATTTCAGGGATGATAGTTGGCGTAGTGGGGGCAACAATTCACAACTTTTACAATCAATTAACTCCATAGATACTACTTTTGAGAAAGAAGAATGCCCAATCCACTCTGGAAATCTGGTACCTCTATAAAACATGATGTCAAGATGCTGCAAGTCTGTGTGAGGCTCCAGTTGTTCAAGTACTTCTCTATCTCGCTCTGAATCATCATCAACATCAGCATCCTTACTCCATATCAATCTCAACTCCTTAAGGTTCACCTTGTCCTTCAAATTGGCATCCATAGCATCCTTTGCACAAACAACATTTTGTAAATTCCAAATGGCAACACTTCCTTGTAGATGCTTCAGCTTTCCCAACTCACCAATGCTTGAACCCTTATGCTTACCAACAAAAAAATTTGTTAAAACTTTAAGATCTTTCAATTTTCCTATTCCTGATGGCATCCAATTTAACCCTGTATCCCTGATATCAAGATGATGCATATTGATCAATCTTCCCATATCTTTTGGCAACTCAACAAGCTTGCCACATCCAAACAATTTTAATGTTTGTAAATTATACAAAGTACACACACGGTTCGGCAACCTTTGAATTAAAGTATTAGAGAGGTCCAAATATCGCAAATGCTTCAAATTTCCAATTCCTTCTTGTATTTCCCTGATATTAATATTATTATAATCAGTCAAAGAAAGAACTCGTAAGCGACTTGATTTTACAATCAAATCATCCATTAGCCTGTTAGTAACAAAAGAAGAAGATAGAAATGATGACTTCAGATTCAGAGTTAGGAATGTCCGCAAACCTTTTGCTTCACATAAGGTCTCAAATTTCTTACGCACATCATAAGGTTCTTGGATATTAGACAAATGGCGGGTCTTTTTAGTTATAACACATGAACCTCCATCGCCACCTTCCAATCTGCAAAAAAATTCTCCAGACACAGATTTAGCCAAGTCACTGATGAGGTCATGCATAACAAAGCAGGAGTCATCCCCACTTAATTTTTGAAAAAATGACCTTGACTCTAAATCTTTGATGTACTCCATACTTTGCTCTTCCATATTCATATTTTCCTTGGAGTTTGGTAAAAGATCTTCAGCCATCCATAACTGAATCAGTTCCTCCTTATTGAATTTATAATCACATGGGAAAAGTGAACAATAAGCAAAGCAACGCTTCAGATGTGAAGGAAGGTAATGGTAACTTAATCTTAGTGCTGGAAGAATTTCATCTGTGATGTCCCACAAACTGCTCTTCAATACTTTACTCCATTCATCAACATCTAGTTTCCAACGAAGAAAACCTCCAACTGCTTTCACTGCTAGAGGTAGCCCTTTGCACCTTTTGACAATTGCTTCCCCAATTAGCTTCAAATCTGGCTGCTCACTTGGGCTTGTATTGACGAACGCATGCTTTGCAAATAACAAGCAACAATCAGAATCAGATAAGATTGGAAGCTGATAAGCTGGAACTGTCCTCATGATGTTTGCAACATTATCACTACGTGTAGTCACAACAATCTTGCTGTCTTTTGCCCCAGCACTGAAAGGACTTGTCAACTGTTTCCACTCAATATATTTGTCATTCCAAACATCATCTAAAACAAATAGAAACCTCTTCCCCAACAGCTTCTCCTGTAGTTTAACTTGAAGCTGATTTAGGTCGAGACGATCATCCCAATCAGAAGCAATCTGTTGAAGAATGGTTTTGGTAACCCTGAAAGCATCAAATTCATCTGAAACACACACCCAAGCTTTGAGGTCAAACCATTCCTCCAATCTGTTGTCATTGTACATCAATTGAGCAAGGGTGGTTTTACCAACCCCTCCCATACCCACTATGGGAATCACATCAATCTGATTCTGAGTCGGGTTTTCAGGGTGTAGCAACTTCATGATTGCTTCTTTTTCATCAACTCTACCATAAACACAAGACTCATCCACCACAGAAGTTGGAGGCAACCTTTGAGACAAGGTTTCACCACCTCTACACTCCTTCAACCCCAGGCGTTCTGTTTGGTCGACTAGAAGTTCTAGCCTCTCAAGGATCTCCTCTAACTTTGACTCCAATATCCCCTTATTGAAAGGATTAAGAGAAGAGATAGATCGACTTACCTTGGCTGAAGTAGTGGTTTCCAGCCTCCTTTTAAGAGCTTCATAAGCGATCTCATCGAGGAGGTCCTCTGCATCATAAACACCATCTTTGAGCTCGGAGAGCCACTCTTTCACATTCTGGTTGGTGATCTGCTTGTCTTCAGCATCATCCAGCACTGCTTTGACGGACAGCAACACGGGCTTCAGTTTCTTGACCAAAACCTCAAGTTTCTTTCCCCTGATGAAGTCCACCACCTCACGAGAAGCCAACCGGTCGAACAAAACTTGGAGAGTGGCAGAGAGAAAAGCTCCACCGAATAATTCACCCGCCATGTCTACTTTTCTGAAAGAAAAAAGAAAATGGAAAGGAAAGGGAGAAGCAAAAGGTAAAAGATTGTAAACAGCAAGAGAGATGATCAAGAGATTGTCTGGGTTAAGAGAATTCAGTAAGGTGAAGTGAAGCAAGAGCTTGGCAACAAAAAGATCAAAAGCAAAACAGAGTTGATGTTTGTTGAATGAGTGAACCAAATTATTAACTGGAAAGACTTCTGCTTGCTTTCGGTGCAAAAGTTATTCCCTTCTGTCCCCACTCCCCACTGCCCAGAGTTCTGACAAGAGTTGGTGTAATGGGAAATGGAAATTGCAATTTGCAAGAAAGAAAACAAAGCACCTTCTGGTCCACAACGTGCCTATATTATTATACTTATTAATTGCATGGAAGTACTTCAAACTCTTGAGCCATTTTTTACTTTCTTTTCTCTTCAATCAAAAAAATCTTGTGTTAAAAACTCCATTATCATTAATTAATTGATCAATTATGTACAATGAATCATAATATTGTCTTCCTTTCCAAACTATAGCAATCAAAAGTTCATGCTAAATCTCTTATGAATTCATAGTACTATGTATATTCAGGAATTGTTCTCTTATTTCCTCTCGAAATTCAATCTGTTGCTTCAATCCTAACTTTGGTAATGAACTTTTTTCGATTGGTCCTGCAGCTCTACATTCATTTTCCCTGTTTTTGAATCCTGAAACTAGATTTACCCTGTCTTTATCAACTTCTCTTAGTTGATATGATACTTTTTTTGGCATAAATAAAAAGTTGATATGATACTTTCACTATTAAGAATTTCAGTTGATCAATTCATTCTTTGAATAATTGTGGGCCAAATTATTAAGTGGTTCATGTGCTTTGAGTAATGCAAGTCATTTTCTTGGAACATTTCAAGTAGAAAAATCTGTAGCCTTGCCTTTGATTCTTCTTTTTCTTTGAATTCCAAGCTGTCATTTACATGGATAATTCCTTCAATCTACCGGGAAAGTTTCTCATGAATGAAAAGGCATGAACATCTAGCCAACCAATAATTAATTTATTTTAGGTTGAGAAATCATCAATTAAATTTGTAGTAAAAAATTGCCAAAAAAAATTGTACTAAAAATGGTCAAAGTTTGCAAGTATTTATATCTATATATGTATATATCTATTTTTTTATACATATATCTATATATCTATACTATCTATCTATATATACTATATATAAAAGTAAGAGTTTTGTAAAACTTTTGAATCGCCTATTATACCCTTATTAAACTTTTGAATCACCTATTATACCCTTATTTTTTGAATATATTTCTTATTATAGTTTTAATTAACTAAAAACTCTATTTTTATTTAATTAAATCTAATATCTTTATAACTATTTTATTTTTACCATTTTACTATTTTACTTTTATAGTTTTACTCAACTAAAAACTCTATTTTTATTTGATTGAATCTAATATCCTTATACCTATTTTATTACGATATTACTAATTTAATTAAAAAGTTTAGATATATTAGAATTTTTAAAATATATTTCTTAAATGACATTGTTTAAATTTTATAGTTTTTTTGTTAGAAATAAACTTTTACAGTTATTCTACTAAAAACTCTATTTTTATTTAATTAAATTCAATATTTTTATAAATATTTTATTTTTACCATTTTAATTTTAAAAAATTGGAGATTTTTTTGATAGTTCTGGACCAATTTCAATTTTATAATATAAACTAATAAAAGTATTATTATCAAGTTTAAAAGTTAAAATAAGTTGCTCAATCATTAATTATTCATTTTTTAAAAATAATTAAATTAAAATTTATTGAATTAATTATTGTGATTGATCTTTTTCTATTTTTAGAGTGTTTGTTGGTAGTTTGATGTATTGGAGTGTATGACAAGAATTTAAAGTTTTTTTTTTTTTTAAAAAAAAAGAGTAACATGCAATTATTTCCTTTGACTTATAAGGTTAGAGGAGTCAATTGGGCGGGTTGGACGGATTTCGAGTTCGGGTCATCAGTGTTTAGCTCAAATGAGTCAGGTAATTTTCTCGGGTCATTTGAAATTCGGATCATCTAGGTTCAGGTCATTCAGCTCTCGGGTCTAGGGTCAGGCGGGTTCGAGTTTTGTCCTCAGGTCACTCGGGTTTTGGGTCATTTGGGTTTTGGGTTTTTCGGCTCTATGACTCGGATCAATTGGGTCAACCTTGAATTTTTTAATATTTAATTCTTAAATTTATTTAATATCTTTATTATTCGATTTATTTTACAATCGACTACCGATGAAGTTTAACAAACTGCATATACGGGGTTAAAGAGTTGACATGTGTCCCTTTATATATTAATTTTGAATATTAAATACATAATTAATTATGAAGTGGGAGTATGTGTTCAAATAAATATTGGTTATATAATATCCAAATTTATGTTCTTTCATTACATCAATTAAAATTATAAATTAATTAATAATATAAGTATCCATAAAAATGAAAATAAAATTACAACCCTTACCGGTGAGATTGTATGGTAGTGAAACCTAATAGAAAAAATTGTCAAGAAATTACTAATTAATTATGTAAAAAAACAAATTACTAATTATAAATTGATCATAAATTATTCCCAGACCTGATTTAATACTTATATTCATATAATGAAGTTTAGCAAATTTAATAAAACTATAACAATAATATAAATTTTATTGAATAAATGATAATTTAGAATGGTTAAATTTATAACAATTTGGATTTTATTGAATAAATAAAATTTTAGTTTATAATATTCTTGGGTCATTCGGGTTATGGGTTTGTTGGGTTTGGATAGGACAGGTTCGGGTCGCTTACTTTTTCTGGTCAAATCGGGTTCGGTCAGTTGGATGTGTTATCGAGTTTGGATCAAGTTTTGACCGCTTTACTTATAATTAATTTCGATTTTTTTTCTAATTTAAACACAATGGGTAACGTGCAACGCACGTGAAAGTGAAAGCTAGTATATAAAAGTAGGAGTTTTGTAAAACTTTTGAATCGCCTATTAAACCCTTATTAAACTTTTGAATCGCCTATTATACCCTTATTTTTTAAATATATTTCTTAAATGTCATTGTTTAAATTTTTATAGTTTTAGTCAACTAAAAACTCAATTTTTATTTAATTAAATCTAATATCCTTATAACTATTTTATTTTTACCATTTTACTATTTTACTTTTATAGTTTTACTCAACTAAAAACTCTATTTTTATTTAATTAAATCTAATATCCTTATACCTATTTTAATTTTACGATATTACTAATTTAATAAAAAAGCTTAGATATATTAGAATTTTTAAAATATATTTCTTAAATGACATTGTTTAAATTTTACAGTTTTTTGTTAGAAATAAACTTTTACAGTTATTTTGCTAAAAACTCTATTTTTGTTTAATTAAATTCAATATTTTAATTTATAAATATTTTATTTTACCATTTTAATTTAAAAAAATTGGAGACTTTTTGATAGTTCTGGACCCATTTCAATTTTATAATATAAACTAATAAATGTATTATTATCAAGTTTAAAAGTTAAAATAAGTTGCCCAATCATTAATTATTCATTTTTTAAAAATAATTAAGTTAAAATTTATTGAAAATTTAATTATTGTGATTCATCTTTTATATTTTTAGAGTGTTTGTTGGTAGTTTAATGTATTGGGGTGTATAACAAGAATTTAAAGTTTTTTTTTTTTAAAAAAAAAAGAGTAACATGCAATTATTTCCTTTGACTTATAAGGTTAGAAGAGTCAATTGGGCGGTTTGGACGGATTTCGGGTTCGGGTCATCATGGTTTAGCTCAAATGAGTCAGGTAATTTACTCGGGTCATTCGGATTTCAGATCATCTAGGTTCAGGTCATTCGGCTCTCGGGTCTAGGGTCAGGCGGGTGCGAGTTTTGGCCTCAGGTCACTCAGGCTTTGGGTCATTTGGGTTTTGGGTTTTTCGGCTCTATGACTCTGATCAATTGGGTCAGCCTTGAATTTGTTAATGTTTAATTCTTAAATTTATTTAATATCTTTGTTATTCGATTTATTTTACAATCGACTACCGATGAAGTTTAGCAAACTGCATATACGGGGTTAAAGAGTTGACATGTGTCCCTTTATATATTAATTTTGAATATTAAATGCATAATTAAGTATGAAGTGGGAGTATGTGTTCAAATAAATATTGGTTATATAATATCCAAATTTATGTTCTTTCATTACATCAATTAAAATTATAAATTAATTAATAATATCAATATCCATAAAAATGAAAATAAATTACAACCCTTGCCGGTGAGATTATTAGTACGGTAGTAAAACCTAATAGAAGAAATTGTCAAGAAATTACTAATTAATTATTACAAGCAGGGCGGCCTGCGCGTGCGCTGCAGTCATCTTCTTATTAGAGCTATATTTTTTTGTAGTTGTTTAAGTTGATTAGTAAGAAGATATTGCATTGGCTAAAAGTTAATCAGTTAGGAGAAACTCATACATCGAAATAAATAATTCGCATATATAAAGCAAAACAAATGACCTCTCTTTCATTCTAAAAGTGCATTATCTAAATTCTACTCCATCTCTAGGTAATTCATCAAAATAAAGCTGATATTCTACTCCTCCATCTCTAGATAATTCATCAAAATAAAACTAATATTAATTGTTGCTTGAAATGTATGTTGATCATCTAAAAAAGCATAGTACGCTGCGGTCATTTTTTAATCTTGATTGCAATTGTTGAATTAATGAACTCGGGTAGGTGAAAGAATTTGGCTTCTGCATAAGGAATGCCTAATTTTTTGTAGTCAAGGAGCATGTATAGTTGTCGTAGGAAAAT
Source organism: Corchorus olitorius (assembly GCA_001974825.2). Lineage (NCBI taxonomy): Eukaryota > Viridiplantae > Streptophyta > Magnoliopsida > Malvales > Malvaceae > Corchorus > Corchorus olitorius. Next base: position 19,056 of record AWUE01013003.1, read on the forward strand.
TGATTTAGTTGAGAGTATTTGTAGGAACATATGTAATTTACACAATGCATCACAAAATCATTGTACTTAGCATTGGCTAACTATAATATAAATCCAAATAAATCCAGATTTATCTCAAAATGTTGCGGTGAGAAGTGAAATCTCTCCACTTTAGGTTATGTCATCCTAAGGCGTTGCTAAATTTAATGGAAGGATCTTATCAACGTCCATTTGGAAAGTTTAGGAAACAGAACGGAGTCCATGTGAAACCAATTCAAAGAAATGTTAGGGAAGAAGAAACCCACCCAAATAGAAATGAAGACGAAAGGAAAACAGAACTGGAATGTTAATAGTTTACCCATGAATCAACCATTATTGCAGATACATTTATTGCACCAGTCCTTTGGAATTCCGGCAGAGGAGTTGAACCGGTAAATCCTAATATCTACACACAATTAATATGTAATTAAAAAACACTTAATCATAAATATAAAAATAGTAAATTACAAAAAAGGGCAGCAGGAAAAGTAAGTGGGAAATTCATCGAGAGCATTTTTAGTCATCCGAAAAGTGAGAAAAGACAAAAAAAAAAAACAAAAGGAGCCACCACATTAATCCTCAATTTGGCCTTTAAGTAATTTCCATAGCCACTAAAAATAATATATAGTATATATTATTTATTCATTATGTAAAAAAAAAGCAAATTACTAATTATAAATTCATCATAAATTATTCCTAGAACTGATTTAATACTTATATTAATATAATGAAGTTTAGCAAATTTAATAAAATTATAAAAATAATATAAATTTTATTGAATAAATGATAATTTAGAATGGTTAAAATTATAATAATTTGGATTTTATTGAATAAAACATAATTTTAGTTTATAATATTCTTGGGTCATTCGGGTTATGGGTTTGTCGTATTTGGATAGGACAGGTTCGGGTCGTTTACTTTTTCTGGTCAAATCGGGTTCGGTCAGTTGGATGTATTATCGAGTTTGGATCAAGTTTTGACCGCTTTACTTATAATTAATTTCAATTATTATTATTGTTTTAATTTAAACACAATGGGTAACGTGCAACGCACATGGAAGTGAAAACTAGAATATTATAAAATGGTAAAATAAGGTAATTATAAAGATATTAGATTTAATTGAATAAAAATAGTAAAATGGTAAAAATAAAGTAATTATAAAGATATTATATTTAATTGAATAAAAATAGAGTTTTTAGTAGAATAAAACTATAATAGTTAATCAATGGCATTTAAGAAATATGTTTGAAAAATAAGGGTATAATGGTCGATTCAAAAGTACTATCTATAAAAGTATGAGTTCTTGTAAAACTTTTGAATCGCCCATTGTACCCTTATATTTCGAATATATTTCTTAAATGCCATTGTTTAAAGTTTTATAGTTTTACTCAACTAAAAACTTTATTTTTTATTTAGTTAAGTCTAATATCCTTATGACTATTTTATCTTTACCAATTTACTATTTTATTTTAATTAAAAAACTTAAATAATAGAATTTTTTAAATATACTTTTATAGTTTTATTCAATTAAAAACTCTATTTTAATTTTATTAAATCTAATATTTTTATACCTATTTTATTTTTACCATTTTTGTAATATCGAATTTTTTTTTTTTTGCTTTAATGATTTAACTAGAGATGAACTATAAATTGAATGAATGCAGGGAGGCATTGGGTAAATGAGCAATTTTTCTAATTTATCTCTTATTTTGAAGTTCCTTCTCTTTCTTTCCTCTCCCACGGCTTTTGCTAAGTGTGATATCCAAATTTAAAGTGAAGGAGATTAAATTAGAAAATTTGGGAAGAAATTTAATTGATTGGGGGAGATGAAAGATCTAAGGATTAAATTGAAAAGATGTAAATACTTGAAGACCAAAGAGAAATTTAGCCAAATGAAAAATAAGAGAAAAAGTTATTAAATGCTTATTTCTTCTTCCTCAAATTCTTTAGCTTTCTCTCTCCCTCCCCACCGAAAGTTTTCTCTCATTACAATGGTTTAAGGTTTTAGCAAGGGATCTCACATGCAAACATCTTGGAGTCTTTCTCTCTTGGGGTTTTATCCAAATGAGGCCTTAGTTTTGGAGTTCATGGCAACTTGAAGAAGAATTGATGATCTAAGGTGAGGAAAGAAGTTAATAATTCAATGATTTGGGATTTGTTAGGATTCAATATCTAATTTAGTTATGTTTTGGTATTGACGAAGACAACTTTGGAAATGCAATGGTTGGAGCTATGGAGGATCTTGGAAGAAAATGGAAGAGTAAAATGGATATTTGGGTAAGTTGTTTTAAATTTTGTTGTTGAAGTTTTGTTGATTGGTTGCTAATTTGATGTTTAGAAGCCTATAATAGTTTGAAATGGTGTTTTGGAGGTTGATGTTAATGAGAATTTTCTAGGCTTTTCTTCATCTTCTCCAAACTCTTCCTCCTCTTACTTGCATGTCTTGATTTCTTCATCCAACAACCATCAAAGCTTATGATCTTATACTCAAACTACAGCTTGTTCTAAGTCCTATCAAAGCCCCATAACAATCATATCATCTAGCCTCAAGGATTTCCTAAGGATGGACTTGAAGGAGCTAAGGTGATTAGTGGGAAAACTTTGAAGTTCAACCATCTTGAGTAAGTGATTATCCTTTCTTGAAGTTAAGCTAGTTTTCATTATTTTAAGGCCATTCCTTAAGTTTGGATGCTTGAATTGTCATTGAGGGTTCTTAAGTTATGATGAAACATATGATGATTGATGGGTCTTGGAGCTTGAAAGAGGATAAGCAAAACTTTGGTATTAAGAATCATGATTTTTGGGGTTCGGTTTTGAGGTCTTTAGTAGTAATAAATGATATTGAAAAATTATGAAATTTAACAGTCTTGTAGGTGGTTGTATGTGGAACAAACTTTGTTAAATAAGGTTTTGCCAATACTACCCGGAATTTGAGTTATAAGGCTTGGAATATTGTATTGTAGAATTGAGGTTCAAAACTGGAAACCGAATGTGAGGCTAAATTTGAAATGGTTATAGATCGAATTTATTGTGGCTTCTCTGGAACTATTTTTAGCTTAATGAGTTAGATTTCTTGTGGCTTTGGAATCACTTGATTTGGTTGAATATTGTTGAAGTTATGCCCATTTTCCCCAAGTGTCGCAATGCTGGAATGCAAAACAGGGGGGTGTAGCTTCATTTCGGGCAGCCTTCTTTTGAGGGGCATAACTTTGCTTTAAGGAATCCAAATTGAGTCATTCTTCAGTCTAAATTGTAGGGTTTGGATCTCTCTACAACTTTTTAGAAGAAAAGAAGTTGATATTCTAAGTGAAAACTAGAGAAAAATGACCATTTTTATGGCTGCACAGTTGCCCCAGAAAACATAATACTTTTGGGAACTTTTGGAATTAAGGTGAAATTTGAATATGATGGGGGTAGAGTTTGAAAATGGTCTCTAGGAGTAAATCTAAGTATAATGAGTTAACTTTCTAATGGATGTGGTTTACTTGGGTTTAGTTGAGAATCAAGTAAGTTATGACTATTTTTGTGAAGTGTCGCCTAGTTAGTTTTTTTTTTTTGTGACATGATAGAGTTTGCCTAAAAAAAAGAGGATTTGGCTTATCTAAACATGATAATTGAACATGTAAGGTTAAAGGATTACCATAACAGCCCTAGTATATTAAAATTACCGTTTTGCCCCTGCTAGGCTAAAATTACAATTTTGCCCCTGAGCCCAGAAATAATTAAATGAGATTAACAAAGTGTGATCTGACTCTGAAACTCGTCCTGAAACTTTATATGACATAAATTGTCGTGTTAAACTCCTCGATATTAGACCGTGGGTCTGGGTTATGTGTTCTTGTGATTTTATTCTATTTTATTTGACTGTTTTGATAGTTTGGTTTATTATACTGGTTTATAGCGTTGGTTTATGACTTTGATTATGATATTGGTTTTAACGATTTTCTTGTGTTGGATGTGCTCAATCAGACGGCTGAGGCACTGATCGAGACACCGGCTAGTCTCACAGTGGATTGACTTTTGGGGTGTACGAGTCCCCTGGACTGTGAGTGGGCTGTCCTCAACGGATAACCCATTCAGGAGCTATTTTATTACTGTTTTATTAAATTGTTTTATAAATGGTTTTAAATAAATTGTTTTGGGTGCATGAGCGATCTTTGAAAATGGTTTTGAACTGTCGGTAAGCATACGGGGACTCGTGGACTGGATGCAGTCCAGGGAGTGCGTGTGGCTGATTTGGTGGTTTACTAGCTAGTAGTTAGACTTGATTGGCGAACCATGAGTTGAGTTTGGATCCATATGGTTCGTCGCTCCAGGCCCGACACACCATATTTATTTACCGGTTCGGCGTGTGCATGGGAGAACTAAATTGGGTGTGCTGCGGCCACCACGCATACCAGACCCAAGCTAACGTCAGGGCAACAGACTTGTTTGGAAAGATTAGAAAAATGATATTTTTACTAGTTATTTGATGATGACGAAAATGCCCCTGACAATTCTGGAGGTTGACTCGGGCCAAGGTCACTCCGGATAGGTTTTATTGGCAGCCCATTTGTTTATGAAAATGATAAATGATTTCTTGTACTTGTTTTATTGCTAACCATGTTTTTATAACTTGGTTTTCTTATCTGTTTTGGTTGTGAGTGCACCCCACTCTCTTCTGGTTCTCTTTTGAGGGTGGCTCACTCACTGGGTACATTCGTGTACTCACCCCTCAATTAATTGTTGTGTTTTCAGGGTAGTTAGGACTCAGTATTTCCTTTGACGGTCGAGTCGGTGGCGTAGGCTGTGTTCCCTGGTGTTAGAGGTACTACTCACTATGAGATGGGTCCCACTGGCAGTGTCTTTCTTTCATGATATCTTTCGCTCCTTGTTTTTGATTTGCACCTATTCCGCTATTTTCTCTATTAATATTTATCTTCCGATTAAATTTTGGAGCATTTTTACTACTGTGTTGATAATTCCGCTTTAACTCTGATTTGGAAACATTTATTTTTATAAAATTTATACTCTATTTGTGTTTTCCCTATTTTTATCTGGTATTGACGCTTTGTGCAGCCTTGGTGCGCGTGACCGGCCGGCACGTGTTTTGAGGTACCACGGCGGTTGTCCGTGCTTGACTTCCGGGTCGGGGCGTGACAACTTCACTAATTTAATTAAAAAAAACTTATAAAGTTTTTATTAGTAAATAATCGATTTCATTAATCAATAATTAGAGATTACAAACACCGAGAGAAATAGTCTCGCACCACACGTTATCCAGCTTAATCTTTAGCTAAAAAATGTGCAAATACATTGGCTTCGTCTATTTACAGCTTCAATCTTTAGGGGAATCAAATAAGGTTGCCAAATCTCTAATATCATCTAACCTAGAAACTATACCATATATAAACTATCTACAAACCAAATACACAGATAAATAAAATACAAACTAAACTCACATTCCGTGTGAGTCGAACCCAAGACCTCATGGTCCAGGTAGGTTGGAACTAAGAGTCCAGTACTCTACCACCAGGCCAAATGGCTGATTCGAAAAATTAAAAAAAAAAGTAACATACAATTATTTTATTTAACTTATAAAGTTAGAGGAGTCAATCGGGTGGATTGGACGGGTTTCAGGTTTGGGTCATCTGGGTACAGATCAAATGAGGCAGGTAATTTTCTCGGGACATTCGGGTTTCAAGTCATCTAGTTTCAGGTCATTCGGGTCTTAGGTCTACTGGTTCTTGGGTCAGGTGGGTTCGGGTTTTGGCCTCAGGTCACTTGGGTTCTGGATCATTCGGGTTTTGGGTTTTTCGGGTATAGGACTCGAATTCAATTGGGAGTTTATTAAATAAAACATAATTTTAGTTTATAATATTCTTGGATCATTCGGGTTAACTTCTCTAATTATTCGGGCTACGGGTTTGTCAGACTTGCATAAGATGGTTTCGGGTCGTTTACTTTTCTGGTCAAATCGGGCCAGCCGAGTTGGACGAATTATCGAGTTTCAATCAGGTTTGACAGCTCTACTTATAAATGATTTCAATTATTATTTTAATTTTCTTTTAATTTAAACACGACGGGTCACATACAACGCCCATGGAAGTGAGGACTAGTTATATTAAAAAGTACAACCTCTTGTAAAACTTTTGAATCGTCCATTATACCCTTATTTTTTGAATATATTTCTTAAATGCCATTGTTTAAACTTTTATAATTTTACTCAACTAAAAACTCTATTTTTATTTAATTAAATCTAATAACCTTATAACTATTTAATTTTTACCATTTTACTATTTTAAATTTTTAAATTAAAAAACATTTATATATTAGTATTTTTAAACATACTTTTATAGTTTTACTCAACTAAAAACTCTATTTTTTATTTAATTAAACCTCAAACCATCCAGTTAATCCTTTCTTTGGCAGTACAAAATAGTTGGCCCATCAAACAGCTAGATGTTTCGAATGCATTTCTACATGGAAAGATGGAAGAACAGGTTTTTATGGAGCAGCCAAGTGGGTTTGTCGATTCAAATAACCCAACTCATGTGTGCAAACTATTGAAATCGCTATACGGGCTCAAGCAAGTTCCAGGAGTATGGTTCAAATGCCTTACAGATAAGCTTGCTCAACTCGGATTCATCTCTTCCAAAACAGATTCATCCCTCCTTTTCTATATTCAAGGCTCTGTTCGAATTTACTGCTTGATCTATGTGGATGATATACTGATTACTGGCATGAATCAAGATATTCTTTCCACTCTAATTAAGTCTTTGCAGCAATCATTTGCTCTAAAAGAACTTGGGGATGTCAGCTACTTTCTTGGAGTCGAGGTTCTCCGAGACTCGAATGGTCTGTACCTCACTCAACAAAAGTACATTGGTGAGTTGTTGGAGAAGGCGATGATGGGCAACGCAAACTCTATCTCAAGTCCTTCATGTCCACATCAAAAATTAACCAAAAATGATGGAGAACCATTTCATGATCAATCTCTTTATAGAAGCATTGTTGGGGGATTACGGTATTTGTTAATCACAAGGCCAGACATTAGTTTTGCTGTCAATCGGGTATCTCAATATATGCATTCACCCTTGGACACACATTGGACAACATTTAAAAGAATTCTGCGATACTTATCAGGGACCAAGCAGCTTGGACTGCAAATTTCTCGCCATTCCAACTCTCAAGTAAGTGCCTATTCTGACTCTGATTGGGGCGGTTGCTTGGATGATCGCAAATCAACTACTGGAATTGCAATTTTCTATGGCACTAACTTGATAGCTTGGACATCAAAGAAGCAAAGAACGGTGTCTCGTTCTTCAACAGAGGCTGAGTATTGGGCCTTAGCCACTACCTACCATGAATGAAGTATACTGGCTTCAAAGTCTGCTTGCTGAAATTGGTTATCCATTGTCTTCAAAACCAGTTCTCTGGTGCGATAACTTGAGTGCAACTTACCTCACTGTTCCCCCTATTTTCCACTCTCGATCGCGCCACTTGGAGATAGACTTCCACTATGTTCAAGACAAAGTGATGAAGAAAGAACTGACGGTCAAGTACATTTCGAGCTTAGATCAAATTGCTGATGTTTTGACCAAGCCTCTCACTCGCACAAGGTTTATTCTCCTCCGAGACAAGCTACTAGTTCTGTCTAGTCCTCCTAGCTTGAGGGAGGGTGATAAGGCAGAACAGTTAAACAGCTTAAGTTAACAGCTTCTATTCTTAGCCTTAGCCAATCCGATAATCTTGTATTTATCTCTTGCAAATGCTTATCCTTGTACCGGCCTTACTCCATACTTTGTATAAATTCTCAAAGTGTAAATCAATACAAACACCTTTTGCAGACTGTTGATGCCTAAAAATATACCGACGATCAGCATCTACATAGATCGAGCTCCGAGCGAGGCCTGCAAGAGAGTAAACACATCTAAAGAGGTCCCCCTGTGGTGTTTGAGGGGGGGACCTCCTCCGACGGTCAAGTCAGTGAGGTCCACTTTCAGTGTTTGTGAGTGTTTGTGTGGAGGGTGACAGAGCATAATAAAGTTTAATTCACATAATAGAACTCCTGAGGTAGATGGTCATACCTTGGCTATTTATATAGCTTAGAAATTAGGGTTTTGCTAGTGGGCTTTAGGCTAGATCGGCCCGAACTAAAGTATGATCACATTTTGACCACAACATTAGCCCCCCAGTCGTGAGAGAGATCATAAAGTGGTCGAACGAGCGACTTGCCTTTTTGTGTTATGGAGACGTTCGTCGTGTTAGTTTATACTCAATCACGGAGTCCATGTAGTTTTTACTCAATCGCGGAGTTATTGAATAGTGAAATATGATGATCGGCCGACTGGAGGTTTCTTCATCGTTGATGATGTTCGTCGGTCTTACAGCCCGTCATGGGTCTTACGGCCGTTAATGATCCAAAGGAAGCTCCCATCCGTTAGACAAGCAAATATGTTATTAGTAAATGTACTAATGGGAGAAAATTATGCATTAGGCATGTATCAAGTAAGCATGCTCAAATGGTTCAAATGGTTATACTAGCATTCGTCGTTCCTATGGTAAAGTCCAGGATGTTCGTCGTGTTAGCTTATACTCCATTCGGAGTTCTTGTAGTGTTTACTCCGTTGTGGAGTTTGTTTCATATAGTTTATACTCGATCGCGGAGTTCATTTAATCTTCGTTTAGTTTAGTTTATACTCAATCGCGGAGTTCATTTGCCAATATCTAAGACGAACATCGTTCTAGTACCATGGTCCGACGAACGTAGCTATGCAGACAGTTTAAGTTATGCATAACATAATGATAAACAAGGCATTTTAATGTTGCACAATAATTGATAAAGAATTAGCCAAATCTGACCTCAAAATCGGAAAGAGGACGTTCGGAAACCTTAGGAATCGGTCTAATTTTTCTGTAAACCGGCTTGGTTTGAGTCGAACCAGTCGATAAAAGTTTCTGGTTCGAACCGGTTTAGTCAACGGTCTGGCGGATCGGTCGAAGTCAATTCTGACATTAATGCCACGTGGCACGTTCTGGTTGGCCGTTTCATCTGACGTGGCGTGCTGATGTGGCTGATGACGTGGCGAATCACGAGCTGTTTGATTTTCGGGTGGATCGCTGACGTGGGCGGTCAGGATCGCGCCACGTCAGCATTCTGGATCTGGATCAGAGGTCGGCGCGTGAAGGAAGGAGCGGGTGCACCTGCGACGCGTGTAGCGCGTGGCGGCGCGTCCAACGTTGCCTTGGGCTGAAATTTTAGCAGCGGCGTCGTGATGCTGTCCCCGTGCTTCTGGTGCTGGCGGTGTCGCAAGGAGGTGGCCGGATCTTGGCGGATCTGAGCCAACAGCCGCGGGTTGAGGGAGAGAGAGGCGGCGGCGGTGCGTGGTGGCGCGTGCGGCCAACTCCGGCGGTGGATCTGGATGAAATTTTGACGGTTGACTCGTCTCGTCGAGGGGAATCCGATGGTGGTGGTGGTTCACCGAGAGGACGGCCGGATTTCGGCAAGATCTCAAACAGAAAGTTGTCGGAGCTAAAAGTTAACCGGAAAGAGCAAAGTTTTTTTGCTCATTTCCCACAGACGGCGTCATTGTTGATGCCTAAAAATATACCGACGATCGGCATCACATAAATCGAGCTCCGAGCGAGGCCTGCAAGAGAGTAAATCCATCTAGAGAGGTCCCCCTGTGGTGTTTGAGGGGGGGCCTCCTCCGACGGTCAAGTCAGTGAGGTCCACATTCAGTATTGTGAGTGTTTGTGTGGAGGGTGATAGAGCATAATAGAGTTTAATTCACATAATAGAACTCATCAGGTAGATGGTCATACCTTGGCTATTTATATAACTTAGATATTAGGGTTTTACTAGTGGGCTTTAGGCTAGATCGGCCCGAAATAAAGTATGATCACATTTTGACCACAACACAGGCTTTACAAAACAGTGCTGTGAAGAATAAGGGAGGAAATTCTTATGGCGGTTTATGATTTTGGCAATATCCATGGTTTGAAGAAAGTGTCCTGCTTAAAGCTTGCGAGGAGAAGTAAATAGCTACTACATTCTTAAATGTACTGCTGAACAAAAACACTTGCCCCAGTTTGTAATTCATTTTTGCTAAATGAATAATCTTTTGATTCATATCATCTGATGCCTTTAAAATTTGACGTTCGATTTTTTCTCTAGCAGAATGTGCTAACTATACATTTACGGGCCGAGTTACTACTTACTAATATGTGTGATAATGTTCATCCCTGAAACTGGTGTCAGTCAGAACATCACTAACCTCCATCTTTCAATCATATGTGTGATAAGCCAGTAATACTTCTGTTCAAGTTCCAGGTTCCCTGACTTTGAATTTGATTTTAAGTCATGAAAAAAAAAATAATTCTATAAATGCAATAGTTTGCTTTAGATATAAATATTGTGTGCAGCAGAAGTACCTTATGTTAAAAATTCTGCAAAATAGACATGGTATTCTCCCTTTTGTTTTAGAAGAACTTGTAAACTATATTTGACAAATATAGAATAAAACTTTTTATGCACAGGCATATTATACGACTAAATATTCGTATTGAAATTAAAAAAAAAGTAACAACATTCGTATTTAAATAGATTTCACCAATGCTTGAGGGAAAAAGAAAGAAAACAACTATTATAAATAACAATATATGAAAATTTTTTAAAGTAATTAATTAGCCTAAATTACATGTGACGGAAGCCTTCCAAACCATGGGACTTGAAAGCAGCAAATCTGATTTTCATTAGACGAGTAATACTGATGAAGTGAAGGGTTGTTTAAGGGAAGAGGGAGTAGCCTAGGCGAATTGGTAACAGGTTGATATCGACACATAGGGCATGTATAATGTTCCCAATCATGAATCCAAGGGCTAATGCAGTGGACATGAAACAAATGCATGCATGGCAATCGAGCAACTTTCTGATGAGCCGGCGACTTCATGTCATGATAGCATATCGGACACTTAGCTTCATCCTCACGTACGACCGTCGTCAGGCGGCAGCGGGCACGAAGCTCATCCATAAAATGACGGCTATTAGGTGCCTCCGTATTCCTAACGTAGACATGGCATATTCCATGGCCATCCTCATCAATTGTATCATTCTTTAATATATTGAAAGCCATGTAAATGAACGCCTTAATATTATTTCCCTTGTCGGGCTCAGGCTCAGGCAGGTAAGTGATATATTGGGCACATATATGAGCTACTTGTTTAGCTAGGTTGATGGGTATTTCTGGATCACCTCTCCGCAATAAAATATTTATCATGAAATCTGAGCTCTGCTTAACAGATAAGAAAACATCGCGTGGAGCCTCCCAGGTGCCGGTCTGGAGCGTTAATTAACTCGAAATTTAATGTAGATGATGGTGGTTCGCTTATACTGAGATAGACTCGAATTAATCTAGTTGGACTACTTTTGTTTTCCATCCTATCGACCAGCTGGTTCTATTTTATTACTTTGTGGACTCCTTACGCCTACATGTGTGTATATATATAGTGGTGGATATTATAATTCCCTCTCCTATTTAGATTAGAATTCCTTGTTGACGTCGACCTTTGAAGATCACTTCGGTTTAGATTAGGATTCCTTGTTAACATAGAATTTGTGATAGGATATATATACATATATATATGTATAATGGTAGCTAGTGTTTTCATGCAAATAGGATTCGGCTAAAAATTTGTTCTTACTCTTCCCTTTTAACTCGGTTTACAAAGAAAGGGAAGGGGAGAGAGGGTTGCACCTAGACCTGTTCATGGGTCGGGCCTAGCCTTGAGATTAAGGTTATTAGTGTTGCCCAAGCCCGGGCCATTTATAAAACGGGCCTCAAACTTTTGTCCAAGCCCGGCCCATTTATCAAATACTTAGACCAAGGCCCGTCCAAAAGCCCGTTTAATATTTTTTTAATAATTATTTTAAGAATTAAATTATATTAATTAATTATATAAATGTAATTGTAAATATAAAATATGATATATACTACCTATAATATACTATTCTCATTGATAATAAGATTTTCTACATATATTATTCATCTTTTTCTTATTTAACATACGGTGTACGTATAAAGTATATTTAATATATATTATATATCAACTAATAAAAAATAAAAACAAATATATTTCTTTAATCGGGCCGGGCCCGGGCCGGACTTGGGCTTTTGCTCTCATACCCAAGCCCGGCCCATTTAATAAACGGGCTTGATATTTTTGTCCAAGCCCATCCAACGGGCTTAAAATTCTTGTCCAAGCCCTTTAAAATATCGGGCGGGCTTACGGGCTTGGGCGGGTAGCCCGGCCCTTGAACAGCTCTAGTTGCACCTGCGTCTTGATTTTTGTTTCCCTGTTTTACAATGAAACAATTTATATATACACTCTTATCAAGGTTGGATTCGATGATGTTGTTGAGCACGAGCACCATCAAATTGGGCCGAAGGCCTAGAATCCCACTACAGGTCCAAGGGCCTTATTTATATATAAGGTAAACACTTAAGGTTTGGCCTCTAAGAAGCTCATAAGCTCACCATATATGCATATTAACTCTACAACTCTCACTATACATAACGAGAATCCTATCGACTTAATCATCGGAGATGGTCCCCTCTTCTAACGGTTTTCTCTCTTGCAGGCTACTCATAGCTTTCTTTTTTCTTTTTTTTTGTTTCCCACCCAGTATCCAAAGTTTTGCTCTGAGTAATCTAGATTCGACCAGGGTTGCGCACCTCGGTATGGTGGGTGAGTTTACCAACGGGGTCGCGCACCTCACTCATAGCTTTCTTTTTCTTTTTTTTTCCCACCCGGTATCCAAAGCTTTGCTTAGAGTAATCCGGATTTGACCAGGGTCGCGCACCTCGGTATGGTGGGTGAGTTTACCAACGGGGGCGGCTGCATACGCAAGGTCTCAAATCTGAGACCAGCTTAAACTGGAACAAACCACTTACCACTTGATCCAACCACACGTTGGTCACTCATAGCTTTCTCATTCTCGAAGTTGGGTCACGACACATTTTGACATCAACAATAATACGTATACACTACCTATCATCTCAAACCAGCACTTATTGGGTAGGGGGAGTTTATATAATCAATTAGTAAGGGTATAATAATTCATAATCTCATCTCCTTCCAGAGGTAGAATTAGAAAATTTTCTTTTGGTGGGCTGACCGGTATATAGATATATATATTTATGTTATAAGCTAAAGATAATATATAATAATGTAAATAAATAAATTTAATATCATAAATTGAATCGTCGCCAACTTAATAAGTAATAATATAAAGTAATAAAAAAATACAATAAATAAAAAATTCTTCCCTTTCTCTGCTGCACTGCAGCCAACAAACTTTTGTATGGCACATCCAAATTTCATCCAATATATTGAGGTAAACGAAAAACTTCCCTCGAAAAAGTAACTAGTGTGTATTTTTAAAGGCAATAAATTTTATTAAAATACAAATTGATATAAATATCAATAGAAGATACATAATTCTGAAAGACAAAATAGCAACAATTAGAAACAATCAATTTAAGACTAAATCAAACTTGAGAGACATAGAAAAAAAAAACAACACCACCAAATGATAAAAACACAAACAAAACAACAACCTAACAAGATGATCTTATGTAACTCGAAGAGGACATCCAAATTGCATCAATACACCAAGAAACACCAAAATACATAAGAAGTGGATAAACTTCACCATTCACCCTCGAAGCAAAGATACATGCCAATCATTTTGTAAATGATCAGCGTCTTCATCCACACTCCATATCATTTTGTAAATAATTTTATGGCAATGATCAGCGTCTTGACGGTGCCATCAGCCTGAGGGGGCAAAACGTCACAAAATTGAAGTTTAGGGGTTAAAATGTCCAAAATTGAAGTTCAGGGGACAAAATGTCCAAACGCTACAAGTTCAAGGAAAAAATGGTACTTTTTCCTATCTTTCGTTCCATACATCATCTAAAACAAATAGAAACCTCTTCCCCAACAGCTTCTCCTTTAGTTTCTTTGAGATCATCATCAAACCATTCCTTCACTCTCTTGTCATTGTAGATCAACTGAGCAAGGGTGGTTTTACCAACCCCAACCATACCCACAATTGGAATAACATCAATATGCTTTCCACTCGCATATTTAGGGCGCACGAGCTCCATTATTGATTCTTTTTCATTCTCTCTCCCATAAACACCAGACTCATCCACCACACAAGTTGCAGGTGACCTTGATAAGGTGTTACGCCCCCAAAAAGTGGAAACCTGACACGGCCGTATTACTCTGAGACAATGTTTCAATCTAATTAAAATCTCAAAGTAATACGAAGCCTATCTTAATAAATTATGCATATAAAGCACTAAGGACTAAATTTGAGAGTACCATGTAAACTTTCCATCAAATATATATCTTTATACCTTGTAGTAATAACCTCGAGAATTTCGATCGATCCAGTCCAGCCATAATATTGATGGTCAGCTCTTCATAAACCCAAGATCATAGCCACTACTAATCTGAAAAAGATGTGAATAATCGTTCTATGAGCAAAACCACGCACTCAGTAAGTATAGCCCCACACACTTTACCTGGTCAAGCACTATTTGAAAATACAGTATACATATCTATCATTCCATCACAATATTTCAATTCACATAAAACTAACACAAATCAATAAATAATTTCCTTTCAATCTCAAAAAGGAGTTTCCAATAAAAATCACCACAAATCATACTTTAAACAAGTGAGAAATGGTGGCATTTAAAATAACATCAAGGTACATCATAGTTTATAAAACGTTTTATAAATAAATGATTTCAAAGTTCATCAAAACTCCAAAGTAAAGTCACATGGTTATGAATCATTGGTACATAGCCCTTTTTTTTAGCATAATAACAAATAAACTATTTTCACAAGTCCAAATCATTGAGATAGGCATCATTTCATCCACAAATCATTTAATCAAATCATTGAAATCTTTACCTTTGACTACGGTCACTATTATAACCCGTGACATGGCTGATACCGACAATTGCTAACTACTATAACCCGTTAGCAGGGCCGTTTTCCAGTAACTATAACCCGCTGGCCAGGGCCGATAGAACATGCATGCTCTCTGTCGATCATCCCCGAAGGAATCAAAATGTAGCCTCCAAAATCATTCTCAAATGCCATATCTCAAGAAACACATGATAAATCATTTCTTATAAAAATCATTTGAAAACGTTGTCCACATATGAAACATTTCTCAAAACCATTTATCTAAAACCATAAATATATTTCACTTTATTCATAAATCTCATTTGGTTTCCTCATATATATATATGCAAAACACAAAATATTCAATGGTTGACCTTATTTTCATCTATACTATATTAAAAAGTACGTTCATCTGTAAAACTTTTGAATCGCCCATTATACCCTTATTTGTCAAACATATTTCTAAACTGCCATTATGTAATTAATATATTTTAATTTTCTTATATTATTCATTAATTAATATATATGAATTATATACAATTAATTTGGATTTGATTAATTAATTTTCTTAACCTATCTTATTTTTTGATTAAATGACCGTACTATTACATTACATAAATTTGGATTCAACATAAATTTGGATTTGATTAAATGTAATTTAAGATTTTGGTTTTATCTTTTACCCTTAGATTTATTAAAAGTTTTAAATTAATGGTCAAGATTTTTTTTTTCATCAAAACTAATGGTCAAGATTAAATCAATTAATTACATCAATTTATTAGTCAATATCACGATTCTTTATCAATTTAATTTCAAGATCTAATAATACATAATTCCATTTATCAATCTAAAATATATTTTCTTAAAACGTTAGATAATAGAACCAAAAATCTTAGAAAACTAAACAATACTGTATCTTTTTGCAATTCGTTCAGGCCATGGCCAATTTGAAAGACTTTAATTCTCACAATTCCTTTGGGATTGAGAATTTAAAACATTTGTTTACGATTCAAAGACAGTTTTTGGAAAGCAAGAACGGAAAATCGGCATCAATATTTGGTTCTTCAGAAAATGTAAGAAAAGTTTTATCTTTATTCCAAATCTTAACGAAATATGGTTCACCGACAGTGTATGGAGCCTATACATTGACAGTGCATCAAATATATAATAATTCTTATTATTATCAATATATATATTCCAATATAATTTGTTAATTATTTTTCTATTTGTTTCAGAAAATGTCTTTTCCTCTAAGATTTTCGAATATTCGCGATTTAAAAGTATCGCAACAAAATTGGACTATTAAGGTGCTCCTCATCCATAAAAGAATGAAGGACAACTATTCAAATGGTCGTGGATATGGTGAAATTGATCTTCGTTGATGAACATGTATTCTACCATTAATATTTTTTTCTTTTTAATTTTAACTTTATATAATAATGAACTGGTATTCTAGCAATAATATTTTTTTTTATTTTCCTTTTAATTTTAACTTTATATTAACTACATCTATTTTTGTGTAGGGCACTCACATTCAAGTGGTTATATTCAATGATGATATGGTGGATAAATTCTTTGACGCTTTTGTAAATTTGAACACCTATACCATCTCTAATACACTGGTGAACCAAGTAAATCCTAAATATTTGAATCTTAATAAAAGATTGAACTTTCGCTAACAAAATACTTTCTCCATCCCCAATTAGATGTCCACTCTTGGTCAATAAACACTAAATTTTTTACCATTGTTTATAAAAAATATATAAAGCAAAATAATTTTTAAAAGTAACACTTTATAAACTTTGAATTACAAAATTTTCAGCACATATTTTTTAAAATTAAATTTTACATATTTTTTTTATAAACAATGGTCAAAGTTTAGTGTTTGTTGACCAAGAGTGGACATCTATTTAGGGACTAAGGGAGTATACTATTGTAAGTGAAGTTTCATCTATTTATTACAATAATGTTGTGATATATCACTTTGTTAATTTGGAAGATGTCAAAGAATATACCAATAGGGGTTGGATAGGTACAATCCATCGTTTTTAATTTGATTTTAATTATTAATATTGGTTATTATACATCAGTTAATTACTACAGTTTAATCTTTGATATTTTTGACTGATGGAATTCAAAATGTTTTTTAAATATACGATACTGAATGTTGGAGTATATTTGCCGCAAAATGTTTTCTCTCATGGACAACTATATGTAGCACTCTCTCGGGGAATTCCCATGTCTTCAAGTCAGAAAATACAAAGAAGCAGAAGGGTACATATACAAAAATGTTGTATATAAGGAATTTCTACTTTCGTAGAGATAATTTGTTACTTTAAAAAAAAACACAATTTCGTTACGTTAAATAAATAATTTTGGATACCACAATTTATTAATACTTGATTTTAAATGTCTAATATGTCTTATGTAGGTCAGTGTGAGGATGGTCAAACATTTACGAATACAAATATAATACATTTTACATGATTTTGTTTTAATGTATTTTGATTACATACTAATCTTCGACTTCTAATTTAAATTTTAATGTATTTTAATTAAATATTAGTAATTTCTTATTATTTTCAAATATTTCGAAATATATTTTTATTCAAACGCGTTGTGTCACGTGCAACACACGTGAAGATAAAAACTAGTATATAGAAAATAGAAGATAAATCATTTTATTTATTTGAATCACTACGTACGTAAATAATATATTCAAAATGGGCTAAGTGTGTTAGGGATATACTTACCTCCTTTCGAACTAATTCAACCCTTCTCCATGTAGTCATATGCCTATTCATGAATATATTTAATCATATTAAAGTCCATATCAAGTATTATCAACTATAAGAAATCTCATCTATCAATTAAAGCGTCCCTTAACTTCTATATATCCTTAAATTTCAACATCATAGTTTGTCTTGTACAACCATACTTAAAAATTCATATTTTTTGCTACACAACTCCAAATCAAGACCCGTAAGAAGATTTAGAAACTAGACTTCAAGACCTTTCCATTGATATAAAATTCAATATGTGACTCATAAGAAAGAAAAACAGTAAATTTCCAGAATTGCCCTTGACATGATTTTATCAACTATTCAACCCAACTTCACCAATTTAATCTTACTTTACTTAAATAGCTACTTTCAATCTCCAATTAGCAATTAATCAAGTAAATCTAACAAGTTTCAAAACCATGTATATATTCCAAAGCAACTTCCACAAACCCAAACCAATAATAATAATATAGATTTACTAAATCTATACAAGATTCAAGCCTTTTAGCACCTTAATCTCCTCTTTAACTTATAATTCATCCTTTCACCTTAAAACCCACTGATTTTAGAATGAGTAGGGACCCAAACTTGTTAGGATTTTGACTCAAATCCTAGTTAGATTTGAATTTGCATTTTTTAGGCCTATTGCTTGGTGGAAAAAAAGACTTTGCTAAACAAGAATCCTAGTAGGAAAGGGATTCTTGAAGGCTAAGTTTATGCTAGTATAAATAGAGAGTTTGTCAATACAGTTTTGTATGCTTGGAGAAAAGATGTAGTCTAAGGGTTAGATTTGATTTGGGTGGAGACACCCCATAGGACAAAAGGATGGTCCTCATGGGTGTGTGTGAAATTGTTTGGTTTGATGTTTGGTTTGGTAGATGTGATTATTGGTTTGTAGAGACCGAGCGAGAGTGCTCAAGATTGTTTAGGTTTGGTTTAAGATTGATTGTTAGATTGGGTTGAGAGATTGAGTGAGAGTTATTGATAATTATGTGTGATGTAATTTTCTATAACTAGTGGATTTCTCTTCTCCTCTGTGGACGTAGGCAAGTTCAGTGCCGAACCACGTAAATTCTTGTTTCTTGTGTGGATGTTTATTATTTTCGTTGCTTCCGCTTGCATGATTAATTTGTTAGATTATAGTTTGGGATATCTGGGTTACAACAATTGGTATCCGAGCTCATGTTGAATGGATTGGAGGTTGCCCGATAGCCCAAACTTGTGATATGGTTCATCAGGTTTTGTTGTCGTGGAGATTGCCATATTTCGCTGCTTTATGATTGTTTCGAAGATTGCATGTTGGCTTTTCAAATCAGATTTGGATGAAAAGCAAGATCAGATTCGGAATCAAAGTTGAAGATGATGTAGTGAAGATGAAGACACACAAGAGAAGATTGCTTGAAGATTGTGAGACTTTCATTGTTGGTGGAGCCAAGCATGTCCTTGAAGATTGATTGAAGATTGAAGATTTGATGGAATTTGAGTCAAGGTGGAGATTTTTAGGATTTTGACTCAAATCCTAGTTAGATTTGGATTTGGATTTTTTAGGCCTATTGCTTGGTGGAAAAAAAGACTTGATAAACAAGAATCCTAGTAGGAAAGGGATTCTTGGAGGCTAAGTTTACACTAGTATAAATAGAGAGTTTGTCAATATAGTTTTGTATGCTTGGAGAAAAGATGTAGTCTAAGGGTTAGATTTGATTTGGGTGGAGACACCCCATAGGACAAAAGGATTGTCCTCATGGGTGTGTGTGAGATTGTTTGGTTTGATATTTGGTTTGGTAGATGTGATGATTGGTTTGTAGAGACCGAGCGAGAGTGCTTAAATAGAGACCGAGCGAGAGTACTCAAGATTGTTTGGGTTTGGTTTAGGATTGATTGTTAGATTGGGTTGAGAGATTGAGTGAGAGTTATTGATAATTATGTGTGATGTAATTTTCTATAACTAGTGGATTTCTCTTCTCCTCCGTGGACGTAGGCAAGTCCATTGCCAAACCACGTAAATTTTTGTTTTTTGTGTGGATGTTTATTATTTTCGTTGCTTCCGCTTGCATGATTAATTTGTTAGATTATAGTTTGGGATATCCAGATTACAATAAAACTCACCTTGAAATTAAACTCAAAGCTTGTTGTTGACTTGGCAAGAAGCAAGGGAACCCTCGGCTAATTAATCTCCCCTTTCAATTCCTCTCTTTCCTTCTTGAATCTTTTTTTTTTCTTTTCTTTTTTTTTTTGATAAGATTTTTTTTTTTTCTTTTCTAGTTGCCTTCTACTTCATCTTTCTTTCTTTATTTCGCCTGGTGCTCTTTCCCAATTTAAAAGATGAAGGCTCCCGTAGCTAGGACAGCCCCGAAAAGCTATTTATATTATTTATTAATATTTTTACTAATTATTTTCCTTTCATCGTTATCTCTTCTTTTTTTTTTTACTTATTACTTCTCTTCTTCTTATCTGTTTGGCAATGTCGGTTTAAGCCAAAAGATATTTACACTATGGTAAAATTTGCTACTAAGCCCTTTTTATGTTTTATAGTTGTTCACAAATATCCAACAATTGTGGAAACCTTTCAATTAAGTCCTTTCATAACAAATATATTACATGTCTAACATATTGGGGTATTACATAAGGTATCATCACCACCTCTGTACTCCTTCAAACCAAGGTGTTCTGTTTGGTCGACTAGGTGTTCTAGTGTTGGAGTTAGTTGTTCAACAAACTCAACTTCAAGTTAGATGATTCAGTTAATACTATTTTGAAGCTGCAAAAATTGCTGCTGGTTTGTTCACATTGTATTATTGATCTGCCTTTGTAAAACTTAGCTTATCTGCTGTTTTAATCTCATTATCACATTGGCAAATCACTTTGTAACAACTTGTAAACTTTGGCATCTATTTAATGAAGATCATCAAATGCAAGTGCTAGAATGAGCTTAACCAACCTGCTTTCAATCCATTTTTCTTTGTTCTTTCTTTTCAACGTTTCTATTTTCAATCTTTTAACACTTTGAACCCAACATCTAGCCTCTTAAGAATCTCCTCTAACTTTGACTCCATCCCCTTATTGAAAAGATTAAGAGAAGAGATGGATACTCCATTATCATTAATTGATCAATCATGTACTATGAAACTTAATATTGCTATTTCTCTTTCCATACTTGAGCAATCAAAAGCTCATTATTTAAAATCTCTTATGAATTCATAGTACTATGTATATTCAGGAATTGTTCTCTTATTTCCTCTCGAAATTCCATCTGTTGTTTCAATCCTAACTTTGGTAATGAACTTGTTTGGATTGGTCCTGCAGCTCTACATTTCCCCTGTTTTTGAATCCTGAAACTAGATTTACCCTGTCTTTATCCCCTGTTCATTATTAACAATTTCAGTTGATCAATTCATTCTTTGAATAATTGTGGGCCAATTTTTAAGTGGTTCACGTGCTTTGAGTGTAGAGGTGTTCATGGGCCGGGTCGGGTCGGGTTCGGGCCGGGCTTTTATTGCTAAGACCAAATCCGGCCCATTTTGTAAACGGGCCTTAAAATTTTATCCAACGGGCTTCAAATTTTTGTCCAAACCCTCCCAAATATCGGGCGGGTTTACGGGCTTGGGCGGATAACCCGGCCCTTGAACAGGTCTAGCTTTGATTAATGCAAGTCATTTTCTTGGGACATTTCAAGTAGAAAAATCTGTAGCTTTGCCTTTGATTTTTCTTTTCCTTTGAATTCCAAGCTGTCATTTACATGGATATTTCCTTCAAGTAAGGAAAGTTTCTCATGAATGAAAAGGCATGAACATCTAGCCAACCAATAATTAATTTATTTTAGGTTGAGAAATCGACAATTAAATTTGCAGTGAAAATTGTCTACATTTGCAAGCGAAGTATATATATTACAAACAATCAAACAATGAGACTGGCTCAAATCAAAATTTTCAATTTTCAAAAACACTGAAAGGAAAAAAATTAAAATTTGGTGGATTGGGCCTTGAAGATAAAATTTTACTATTAATTGAGACAGACAACGACCTAATGGGCCGGATTGATTAGATATTTTCCCAAACGATCATTTTCTTTCTTATTTAAGAAAATCATTAAAAAGTATAATTAAAATAAGAAAAACGATAATTTGCCTTTTTAATGTTTTTCTTCTTACTTTTTTTGGCAAAAAAAAACAAAAACAAAAATCTTACGTGCCCTTTTGGCGGAGAAACGCATCGTTTCGTATTCAATCCTTTCCGAGACCAAACCGCCAAAGGTTGTTGTCTTCTTTCTTGCACTCCAAGAATCGTTATGTTAGTCACCGCCTAGCCTAGCTATATATATATATATACACGAAGGCTTTGTTTTTTTTTCAGACCCTCTTTCGTTTACAACAAAATTAGAGTCCAGTTTTTCCTTCGCAGAAGGTTTGCCTTTTGACTTAAGGAAGAAGTGAATTGAAAGTTTGGGTTTTTGATTTGAGGAGTACTTGAATTGAATATTGGCAGTAGTTTTCTGTGTTAATTTGAATTTGTGCAGTTTTTAAATACTTTGGTAGAGACAATGAAAACTTCAAAGATTTATCATGGAAAATTTATATCTTTGCTGTTATTGTTCTTAGTTTTACCAAGATGTCAGTCATGGGGTTATTGGTTCTCTTCTTCTTCTTCTTCCTCCTCTACAGAAACAACTCATTATATGCCAAAAGAACTTCCCCAATCTGACGCCTCCATGGCTGAATTCTCGATGGATGGTCTAAACGATGAGAAAGGAATTAAGCAGCTTGAAACTGCTAAAAACAAGTTGGTTGGCTCAAATTCTTGCTGGAAGAATGCTTATGGTTATCTCTTTGCTGGGTGCAAAGAGATTATTGCAACCGATGAAAAACGTTCCAGATTTGCCTGGCATTTAAGTGACTGCTTCCAAAAGGACTCTGGGAGGCCTCCTTTTCCTTATTGTGACTCCAATTCTGCCATGCTTAATTGCTTGAAGAAATTGAATGACTTGGAACATAAGGTTTATCTTGAGTTCTTGCTTGAGACCAATTCCATCTGCTATCAGTTACAGTTAAGTTTTCTTTCTTCCACATAACACCCAATTTTAATTATTTAAGTAGGGTTTTTTTTTTTTTTTTTTTAAATGCTGACTTGAAGTTTTGGGGTTTTGGTGTTGTCAGGAACCAGGCATTTAAGCATGAGACAGAGAGATTGGTTAATGAACTGAGAAGTTCAGCCCAATATGCAGAAGACAAACTAGATTCTATAGAAGACAGAACAAGTGTTCTGTTGCAGAATTCAAACCAGATTCATGATTCATTGAATGCAATTGATACTCAGATTCATAATGTTGAGCAAACAACTCACAGCTTACATGGTCAAATGGGCAGTTTAGTTGAGCACTCGCGGATTGTTTACGTGCAAGCCAAGGATATCGCAGCTTCACAAGTAGAGTTGCAGAAGGGTCAAGCAATGATGAATAATCAACTCAAGGAAGGGATAGAAATGCTTGATGGTGCTTACAAGAATTTGGGACATGAAGTAGATAACTTGAGAAATGAAGCTATTTTTATAGAAAATGAGATTACCAAAGTTGGAACTGCAATGTCTTCAAGCATGAACAATTTGCAAAAAAAAGCTGATGACATTGGAAATCTGGCAGGGGTTTCCCTGGATAAGCAGCAAGAACTTCTAGAGGGGCAGACTACAGCACTTGACAATCTTCGATTCCTGACAAGATTTCAATCTGAAGCACTAGAAGAGAGCAGGTAATCAAAAAAAAAAAATTACAATATCAAGCTCAAGAATTTCAATTTTGATCTTCATTATTATTCTAACTTTGGTTTCTGAAATATAGGAACACTCTGCAGCACTTAGCTGAATATGGCCGAAAACAACAGGAAGAGCTCCTTAAACGACAAGAACAGCTTCAACAAGTCCATGATCACTTGGTTGAAAACTCCAAGTCGATATTAGAAGCTCAGGTTTAGCATTTTTAACATATACTTAAGTAATGTTCTTAATTGCATATATAATATATATAACATGATTCTGATATGTTTTTTTTTTTTTATCATTTTGCAGGAGGCTTTTGAATCGAAACAAGCAAGCATGTTCATTGCTCTGGACAAGCTATTTGCCTTACACAATGCCATGCTACTTGAATCAAGATTAATCAAAGCTTTCTTTGTCTACTTTTTGTCAATCCTTGTCATTTACATGTTCACCAGCACAAAGCAAACATATACTGTCAGACCAAGGCTATATATTGGTACATACTTAGGCCTATCTTCATTTTAGATGTGAAAGTTTTCTGCAAAAAACTTACTAGTCTAAAAAATTCTTTCTATTTGCAGGACTATGTGTTACATTCTTGATAGAAGTTGCCGTTCTTCGCTTCATGGCAATTGAGATTGAACAGAAAACATGGATGGTAAATCTGGTCAGGTCACTCTTTGTTATAATTGCTTCAATTCAACTTCTACATGCCATTTGCACATACAGGTAAGCAAAACAACAATGAATGTCTGAAATTTTGTGCACTTTTAAGACTGCTTGAATGATTTGAATTAATCGCTTTGTAATTAAAAACATGCAGGGACTATGAAGTTTTGAATCATCAGATGCTGCAAAAATTGATAGACCAAGTTAACAACATGATGCAAAGCAACAACAACAAGAAAGCATTGTCATGGGAAACAGACAGTGATATTTATGATGATGATGATGATCTAGATTGGTCTGCTTGGATTGATTCTGAATTACCTGAAGATATTGACAAACTTCAAGACCCTGACTTTGTAATTCGAGAAGAAGTTGGGGAGAATTCGATTTCAACATCTTCCAACAACAATACAAGAAGATATAATCTCCGGCCTCGTTAATAATGATTGATTGATGAATATTGGCTGAAATTGGAATATGATATTCCCGTTAGATTACTTCCTGACCCACTAAAGAAATTATTTAGAAATGATGCCAAAAAAAAGAAGAAATTGTTTAGAAAACGAACAATGACCTGCCCAAGTCTAGGAGCCCACATGCAAGGACAATTTCTTAATCTGCAAGAACTGATCAAATAACTTTGACATTCCTATTTCTTGAAGTGATTAATAAAATCAATGAACATTCAAGAAAAGTAATTAATCAGCTTTAAAATTTTCACTTATCTCCAAGTTAAGAAAATTTTCTTAGTTGTTGTTTTGCCAAGAAAAGTGATATGCCAATTGATATTTTTTCTTTATCTTATTTTATCTTACTATCTTATCTTATTATTTTAACTTACTACTATATAAAATCACGAATTCAAAAATCTTAATTGGGAAATTTCTAAAATACCCTTAGTATTATAGTATAATAATTTTTTATTTAATATTCTTTTTAATCATTATACTTCCTTAATATTATAGTATAATAAATTTTTAATTTATATTTTTTAGTTCTTTCCTTAGACAAAGTTGGATACTTAGTACTATTCAAGTTTCAAAGCACTCTTTAAGTCTTAATTAGCCTTATTAGCGTCAAAGTTGGAAACCTTTTGGAAACCAAACCACTTTTAGGGAATAAGTGTTTTTTTTGTTATTAAACTTTTTTTTAATTATGAAAAGATATTTTAAATTCATCTTATTTTTTATGATTTATATTTATTTAATTAATTTTTCCAATTAGCCTAAGAAATATCATATCTTTTTTTTCTTCTTTTTTTTTCTTTTCACAGAAAACTTTTTCCTTTACAATCATACTTGATTTTTTTATTTTTAAATTGAAGATCAGACTTACGTAATTAATTATTAATATGTATTCATTAGTAAGACATTATTTTTATAGGAAAGAAATAACGAAACAAATTAATCAATTAGTTAATAATATTTTTCTCTAAAATTATAGAAATTGTATTGAAACTAAGCAACAAGAACCATCATCTCATATCGTTAATCACAGCCTGGGGCAACCAACTTATACATAGAAGATATTAATTCCAACAAATACTGGTTGGAACAACCATTAATGAGAAGGGAGAATTAATGTACTAAAGGATGTGGAAAGTTTTTTATATTTTTTTTATTATATAACTTAACTTTTTTTGTACCTTAGAAAATAAATTTAGTAACATTTTTTTAATAGCATAATTTATTATACACCTAAATTAATAGCTTAGGGTGCGTTTGGCATTGTTTTTGTTTTCTGTTTTCTGTTGTCAATTTTTTGTTTTTGGAAACA
Source organism: Corchorus olitorius (assembly GCA_001974825.2). Taxonomy (NCBI): domain Eukaryota; kingdom Viridiplantae; phylum Streptophyta; class Magnoliopsida; order Malvales; family Malvaceae; genus Corchorus; species Corchorus olitorius. Next base: position 45,013 of record AWUE01013003.1, read on the forward strand.
AAACAGTGAATATATGTTTGGTAGACTATTTCTGTTTTCAAAAATTTGGAAACAGAATCAATGTTTTGGAAAAAAGTGGAAGCAAGAATTTTGTGTTTTCATGTTTTTCCAAAACACTTTCAAAACACAGAAACACATTGATGAACGGTAACAAAAATGCTTTTTCACCAATATTTTTAAGTTTTTCATTTAAAAACATGCAACAAAATTGTATATAACCAAACATATTTTTGTTTTCAAAAAATTGACAGCGTAACAAATATAAAAACGAAAACGAAACAAAAACAAAAACAGAAAAACGAAAACGATGTCAAACGACCCCTTAATTTTTTTTTATAAGAAAATCGATAGCATTCTTCCTGGATAAATTAATAAGACTTCATATTATCAAGTTTTGTTGATATATTGGCGGGACAAATCAATTCCATTCAAATTCTAACCAACCTAATGACTACACTCTTAGTCGTTATTTGTATTTAAATTATGGATAATTCTTCTTGCCCCTCCATTTTGTCACACACAATTCTCCCTCCTGATGTGTCCATCACACGTTAGGCCACGTGTCTTCTCTCTTCCTTTCTTTTTTTTTTCTATTTTTATTCTTTTTATTAAGTTTAGCCTTAATTTCACTAAGTTTAGTCCCAAATTAAAATTTTATTTTTATTTTAAGGGTAAATTTCAAAATTAATAATTTATTATTATAGGGTTTTAGAAATAAAATACAAAACTAATTTCACTAAGTTTAGCCCCAAATTTAAATTTTATTTTTATTTTAAGGGTAAATTCCATAATTAATAATATTGTTACATGGTTTTAGAAATAAAATATATAACTAATTCACTAAGTTTAGCCCAAATTAAAATTAAAATTTTATTTTAAGGGTTAGAAAAATTAGAATTTATAAATGATGTATTGGAACCAATAAAATGATTACATATGACTTGATATATGATAGACACATCAGGAGGGAAAATTGTGTGTGACAAAATGGAGGGGCGTGTAGCAAAGTCCTTAAATTATAACACTTATCTCTATCTTGTAACCTATAATTTCTTATACAATTGAATAATAAATAGCCAAGGTGATGAGGAAACTTTTCAAAACCTTTTTCACTCATATTGTTTGATTCTTAAATCTTTTACATATAACATCTTAATTTGTGATAGCCTTTGTAGGAGAAATTATTAGATGAGCCTGACCCACCAAGTCAGCTATGAAACTAACCATTAATATAATGACAACTCAAAAATTTTCTAAAAGCATATATCCCATTCATATCTTAAATTTGGAGACTTATAGAGGGGTCAAACCTTTAGATTAAATTGTGCCTAAATTTTAGAAATTGATTTGATGTTTGTGGTTGACATGGTGGAACAATACCATATAATCATTTCTGCCTTTGTAGTTTTTTTTTTTAAATAAGAAAATGGATAACCAATGTAATAAAGTTACAAAATTAGTTAATAGCATCTCAACCTTTCTAATAACCACTCCCTTTTTTTTTGTAATCTTGAATAAGAAAATCGGTAACCATCTTAGTTATTGATGATAAACATAATTCCATAATTGAACTTTATTTTTGTCTCATTAATAAAATTGATCATTTCAAATCTTTGCAAACTAAATAACTATATTTGAGGATTAATTAATCAAAATTTTGAAGACTGAAAGTCGAATTGAAAATGGTAATAACTAATTAGTAAAGGATTTAAAAACAACAGTGATTGGATGAAGCTCCCCCAATTATGAATTAATAATTTACTCCTCATAATTATTTTTAGATTATAATATAATAAAAATCTAAAAACCACTCCCTTTTTTTTTGTAATCTTGAATAAGAAAATCAGTAACCATCTTAGTTATTGATGATAAACATAATTCCATAATTGAACTTTATTTTTCTCTGATCAATAAAATTGATCATTTCAAATCTTTGCAAAGTAAATAACTATATTTGAGGATTAATTAATCAAAATTTTGAAGATTTAAAGTCGAATTGAAAATGGTAATAACTTAATCAGTAATGTCACGCCCCGACCCGAAAGTCGAGCACAGACAACCGCCGTGTCACCTCGAAACACGTGCCGGCCGGTCACGCATTTCAAAGTAACACGAAGCGTCAATATCAGATCAAAAATTATGAAAAACATGAATTAAGTATAAATTTAAAATACTGAAGTTTTCAAATCAAAGTAAGTGCGGATTTGTCAAAATCGACAATAGCAATAAAAATATTTCATCAATCGAAAACAAAGTCAAATCGAAATAATAAATCAATAGACAAGAAACAATACACGATATTGGCAATGAAAAGAGACAATGCCAGTGGGACCCGTTATGTAGTGAGATATACCTCTAAGAGCAGTGAATACAGCCTACGCCACCGACTCGACCACCAAAGGAAACGCAGAGTCCTAACTACCCTGAAAACACAGCAAAAATTTGAGGGGGTGAGTACACGAATGTACCCAGTGAGTGAGTCACCCTCAAAAGAGGACCCGAGAGGGTGGGGTGCACTCATAACCAAAACAGTTATGAATAAACCAGAGTTATAAAATCAAGTCATAATTCAAAACAAGTTAATAAAAATAATTTATCATTTTCATCAAACAAATGGGCTGCCAATAAAACCTATCCGGAGTGACCTTGGCTCGAGTCAACCTCCGGAACCGTTAGGGGCATTTTCGTCATCATCAAATAATTAGTAAAAACATCATTTTTCTATTTTTCCAAACAAGCCCGTTCCCCTGACGTTGGCCTGGGTCCGGTACTGCGTGGTGGCCGCAGCACACCCAGTTTAGCTCCCACATGCACACGCCGAACCGGTGCAAATATATGGCGTGTCGGGCCTGGAGCAACGAACCATGTGGATCCAAATCAAACCATGGTCCGCCAAGTGAGTTCAACTACTAGTTAGTATAACAACCAACCCAAGCCATACGTACTCGCTGGACCGCGCCAGTCCACAAGTCCCCGTATGTTTATCAACAATTCAAAATCATATTCACAGGTAATTCATGCACCCAAAATCATTTAATAAAATAATTTGTAAATCATATAAATAAAACAGTATAAACAGTTCATCAACGGTTCTCTGTTGAGGACAGCCCACTCACAGTACAAGGGGACTCGTACACCCCCAAAGTCAATCCACTGTGAGCCTAGCCAAAGTCTCAATTAGCGCCTCAGCTGTCTGATTGAGAAACACGTCCAAAACAAAGAAATCGTTAAAATCAATGTCATAAATCAGAGTAAAGCCAAGACAATTAATCGAGACCAGGATAGTAAATCAAAATGCCAAATCAGACAAATAGTATAGAATAAAATCACAATAAACACATAACCCAGACCCACGGTCTAATATCGAGGAGTTTAATGCGTCTAATTATGCGTTATAGGGTTTAATACAAGTTTCAGAGTCCGAACACACTTTCTAGAATTCATTTAATCATTTCTAGTTGTTAGGGGCAAAACTGCAATTTCACATATCAAGGGTAAAACGGTAATTTTAGCCGACCAAGGGCAAAACAGTAATTTTGACATCTTAAAGTTGTTACGATGATCTTCTAACCTTACATGTTTAATTTACGCGCTTAGATAAATCAAATCCCTTTCTAAGGGCAAAGTTGCAATTTTACTCATTCGAGGGTAAAATGGTCATTCACACTTATTACAGGTTCCACAACGTACATATGAATTCATTGATGTGAGCAACATAGTCGAATTCTCACAATTCCACCCTTAAGGGTAATTTCGTAAATTTGATGACTAAGGGGCATATTGGTAATTTAGACCAATGAAGGGTAACATTGTAATCTTACCCAAAAGGATCGCTACGGTAGTTTCCCAATTACCAAGGTGCGATCTTGAAAGCTATTACTCGTATCATCCTAACAAGGGTAAAAGGGTAATTATACCTATCGAGGGCATTTAGGTAATTTTACTCTCTTAAAAAGCGGTGACATTCCTTACGTGTCATAGTTATTGACCCTAGTCAGTCGGATTCAAAACCGAGTCTTAATAGGATAGAATAGCGCACCTTTATTAAATAAGGGTAATAAAGTAATTTACCCACTCAAGGGTAAAATAGGAATTTATGTTCCTACGAACATTATGGAGTAATATGTTAATTATTCGGATTTATTAACACAACCGGTGTGGTCAAATTCATTAAATTTCTCTTCTATGAGTAGTTTCGTAATTTAACAACTTAAGGGTGATTTAGTAATTTTACCCGTCCAAGGGTAAAATCGTAACTTCAATTATTAATTTATTGGACCCAAATATTTTTTTTTAATCCTAAAATTTCTGTTTTATTTCCTTTTCCCTTTTTTTTTCCTTTTCTTTTTCCTTTT
>AWUE01013006.1:0-23759 GCA_001974825.2 Corchorus olitorius
ATTAGTAGGATCTCCATGTTAGATGATAGGGTCCTAAAAATGCATGCTCCTCTGTTTTCTACTTTTTTTTTTTTGGAATGCAAACGATGGGAGTTAAATGATGGAGTGTATGTATACTTGGCTTCATATTTTCTGTATGAAGTGCCATGCAACTGCCCTTAAGAGCATGCTAAATCTAGTGAGCTTATAAGACAAACGAGAATGCTAAATGGAAGTGCTTAATTCTGTGAAATGGTGCTCAGTGCATGGTAAATGTGAAATGAATAGAACTGCTGCATATGCTGTAATTAGTGACTGAATTGATATTAAATGCCCTGTAGTATGCCTGCTGACTTTAATTTAAGCATGAAATGTTGTTTGCTTTAAAAAGAGTTGCAAAAATGCTATGAAAAATTGCATTATTGATGCAGTGAGAATGAGGATGTCTAGTTTGAGTTTTATATTGATCAAATGCCAGTGCAATCTAGACTCTGAAATGCTTTGAATGCAGATTCGAATATGATAGTGAATCTAAGTACCACATGCTTAATGCCCTATTTTTCCTTTTTTTTGTTTGTTTGTGTTGTATTATGCGGATTTATTGACGGGTGTACGATCATGGGGAAGTAATGCAAAGGAGTATGAAATTGATTCTTTGGCGCCCATAATTGGCCAGCTGAGCTAACACCAGTTTGAAAGCTTGAGGGATGCAAAGGAAATGAGGGGCGTAAAATACCAAGGGTGTCGAATGCTTTAGGCTGGAAATGGACAGCTTTTTTTGTATTTTCTGGTTTCAATTTTGTAAATGTAAAGCCGCAAAAGGGTTTGTAAAGATTTATAATTTTCTGTATGAACTTGGGACTTGAATGTGCCTAGTCTCGCAAAGATTTGGCACCCTCAAATTTGTCAAAGCCCGGATCAAATTAAAATGAAATAGTTTAATTAACAAATGGAGGTCCAAAAGCATCAATAAAAGAAATGGCTTAAAGTGAGACAAAGAGAAGCCCAAAATGAATTTAAAAACAAAGAGCAAGGTCGGCCCAAAATGATAATCCAAGATGAAATAGGATGTGAACAATTAATTTTGTCCAAACAAAGTAAAGGAAAGTGAGCCCAATAAGAGTTAAGGAGAACCTAAAAAAAAGTTATTTACTGAAGGAGAAATAGCCAAGGTTACAAATTGCTGATGTAACCTGGAAAATTAATTTGATCAAACAAATTGCCCCAACGAGCAAATTGGCTAACTATAAATCCAAAAAGGGGTGTCTACACGGGAGATAAGAAGTGAAGATTTGGCTGAGGGACTTATTTTCGGTTTCAAAGGTGTTTGTGCTTGTGTTTTAGGCACAATGTTGACAAAATCCAAGTTATCACATTAAAATCCAATTTCGAACGAAAAAATCCCGCATTGAAAAACTTTTTTTTAGTACAAAAATTTGTTATTCCTTTGCTCGTCGCCTGGACAAAGATCATCATTCTTCCAAATGCCTTTGAGAATTTATCAGGGGTCTTGCCAAATGGTGAACACCAAATCTAAAAACTTTTGCAACATATATTCCAAGAATTTTTTTTTTTTAATTTACAAAGATTACCGAAACAAGAGAGGATAATTTAAATTCTAAATTCTAAACAAGAGAGGATAATTTAAATTCCAAGAAACCTTAAAACATCATTAAATTCTAAATGCTATGCAAATGCCATGCTCATGTGATGGGAGTTTCAAAGTTTCAAAAATTTCTCCCTTTTTACAAGCTTTCATCTCTTCCTTTGATTTGAAGCTAGGCAGCTTTCCCTTGCTCGAGAAGTTCAGGAGTCAGTGTACCACTCTCGATCAAGTCCCTAGCTTTTTCCTTTAGCTGCCTGCAATTTTCTGTTGAATGCCCAACAACACCCATATGATAATCACATTTACGGTCCGAGTTATAACTCCTGGCTGATGAATTAGGAACTGTTTTCATGGCTATTGGGAAGATAAGTTGCTTCTGGACCAGCAGTGGTAGGAGATCAGCAATTGGGATCGGCAATTGATCAATCTCGGATTGGTTTGCAGCTCGAGCCTTTTTTCGAGGTACGAACTTGACATGCTTCACATTTTGATCTATACACCCAATATAGCTATGCTCACCCATTTCGCTTCCTTTCCTCTTTCTCTGTCCTTTGTCACTATCCAGTGTAACAACAATTTTTCCGCTTTGAATGGCATCCTCAATCGTCTCTCCAATGCGAATGAGTTTAGTAAAATCATCTGGCCAATTGCTAAACATCATTCCGAAATATGGATCTGGAAGTGTTGGAACAAAAAGGTCTACCATGTCCTTTTCAGGTAAAGAAGGTTTAACTTGCATCGCCACATCTCTCCATCTTACTGCATATTCTCTGAAGCTTTCACCTGATCTCATCTTCATTTTTGTGAGTGTTGTACGATTGGGTGTTATTTCCATCACATATTTGTAGTGAGCAAGGAATGCCTTTGCCAAATCTTCCCACGTACCAATACAACCGGCCTCCAATTGAGCATACCACCTGGCTGCGCAACTTGTCAAACTATCCTGGAAGCAAAAGATCATCAACTTCTCATCATGGATGTACGGGGTCATCCTACGATAATACTTGGTCAAGTGTATCTTGGGGCAACCGACTCCATCATATTTGTCGAATTTGAGCATTTTGAATCCTGGCGGGATGATCAGATCTGAAACCAAGCAAAGATCTTTCGGGTGCACAGATCCATATATGTTGGCGCCCTCAATATTTTTCAGCCTTTTATCCAACAATTCATACACATTAACGGGATGAGAATTTTTAACCACAGTGTTCTCCACCAAATGCTCATTGCCCCCTTGTCTTAACTTCACACCGATCTGTCCCTTAATTGGTGTCAAGCTCAACTTTCTCTGCGTTGTTTCTGAACCTTGCCCCATCTGTCCTGGATTTTGCTCTGTTTTGTCAACTTGATCAATTGCATCCATGATTCTTGTTGAAGATGGGATATCCTGAGGACTTGTCATTTTACGTCCTGTCAAGCAGCAAAGAAATGACATTTAGATCCTTATCAACTAGGGACCCATCAATCGTTTTCCTAGGCATGGCCTAACTAGGAAGAAACCTTTCCTCTAGAGAGCATTAGCATTGATCTCTCTTTCATTGGGTTTGATTGAGTCTATGCACGGGATGTTTGATGATGACATGTATATGTGGTGAAATGTTGCCAGTGGAGCATGGATGATAACATGTTTGTAACATAAAATAAGAAAGTGAAAAACTTCTCGTTTATCACCAACAAAACTACATTATCCCATTACATCCTACTACAAACATAGTCTTAAATTTGCACAAGAGTGACTATAAAGTAACTAAAGAAAGCCCAAACAATCTCCCTAGAAGTCCTTAGACATAGACCTCGGGACTCGAGTTAGATCAACAACACCAAACTCCCCATTTTTTACCCGTTCTTGATACTGAAACTTGGGGTACCCGTTGGCTCAAAAGCTAACTTTCCCCCATCAATCAATATTTGCACGTCATTCTTCAGTCTTGTGCAGTCTTCAGTGGAATGACCTACAGCTCCAGAATGGTATTCGCAGTGGGCATCACTTTTATACCAGTCAGGGTAGGGTGGCTTCAAGGCACACGGGTATTGTTTTAGTTCAAGTAGGCCTCTTTGCACTAATTGGGGGAAGCAAGTTTGTGAAAGTGATTGGAATTGGGCTTAGTGGCTTTTTCAACGTTCTCCTTGAGCTTGCGGGTTGAGTGACTGGCGGAGGTTTTTTGCACATGGGTAGATGATAGAAAGCTCTGCTGTGGATGAGGTGGGTACTGGTGAGGGTTTGGAAGGTTTCCCCAAGACCTGGTGTTCGCAGTATATAAAGGTGGTGAGGGGTGGAAAGGCAAATTTGGCTGGTGGGCATTACTTTGTGGTTGCATTGCTCTGAAAGATTCCACCTTTGACACGTAACCCTTGAGTTGCTCAATTTGCTTGGCAAATTCATCCATTCCTTTCGCAATTTTGTCCAAATCTGGAAACTGGTTTGACCCACAACCTGGTTCAGGATGAGTTCGTTGCGCTGACGTATTCAAAAGAGGTTCCTTGACCCTTTCCTTACTGCCAATGTTCCTCACCATCCTAACAACTTGCCTTTTCAGCTCATCCATGTCATATGCCATCATTTCTTGCCTGCCTTCTAGACTACTTATTCTCATTTTCCATAAGCCTCTGATTATGCTCCAAGTGTTGGATTCGAGATTCCACCCAATCTCTCATGCTTGAATAATATCTAAGAATCCCTACTAATTTGAATTACGGGACAAGCCTTGAATAAGTAACATTTACAAATGATCTAGGTAAACAAACTATGTACAAAAAGTGCATCAATTTACAAATGATGGTGATAATGCAAGATGAATGCTTGAACATATGTACGAGATGCATGACATGATGTCTCAGAAATGATAAGAAGGTTCGTATGAGTTCATGATGGAATGTCATGGATGTTTGAAGAAAGCGTATGACAAGGCAGGCTATGCTGATGAGCAAATGCACTGTTAACCATATGATGTAAAATATTGCAAGATATGAATGCATGAGAATGTACAATAATGTCATGATTTTTATGATGCAGTCCTGGAAAATAGAAAGAGTTATGCGGGTACATTATCTAAATACTTGCCATAGGACAATTGGAACAGAAGATACTTGATTAAGACTTTCAAAACAAGGCTCAATATATTACAAAATATTCAGTACAATGTTTCTATTGTAGGTACACCAAAGGTTTTTTGTTTGATAGCAACTTGGACTGAATTTCTTGGTTGGTGGGTTTTATCTTGTTGAATCCTTGTGAGTGGCTTTCTTTGGAATGTGGGATGGTTGTCATTGGCTCTTGCGACTTAATCAAGCATCTTTTATCCCGATTGTAATCTGGCAAGCCCTACGAATGCATGAAATGCATGATACTGTTTGAAAAAAAAAAGGAAAAGTAAGAAAACAAAACAGAGGTCATTAGTAAATTAGGATATAAAAGAAATAACAATTAACTAAGAAAAATCTTAAAATAAAATGCCCCACTTGCTTTCTTAAAAAAATATTTTCCACTGAAAATTTGGCAAATATGTTGCCTTGGGGCAGGTTGGTTCACCTATTGCGAGCAATGCAATTACTCACTCTACGATTCAAATTTACAAAAACGTGATAGTGAAGGTAAGAAATGTTCCTTTTTGTGCACTCAGTTTTATCCTCACGGGTTTGGCTCTAGCTGAGCTGGATATCTCTCAAGGATCTATATGCTGGGTGAGGATTCACATTTGATCTAAAGGTTCCCAAACTGTCCTTACTGTCGCCCACCCTAGGCTAGTAAGGCCCCCAATCCTCGCCTATTATAGGCTCATTGAAAAGGGTTCAGTCTGAGTGGAGGTTTTTCACTAAAAACCCGCACGGTGACTATCGTCACACGAGGGCTAGCTACTTTGCCTCCTCCTAAAAGGGTTAGAGCTCCGGTGTAAGCTCATGTAATGCAAATGCAAGTTTATTAGTGCACGTGTGAAGGAACAGACAAACCTTTACTAAAATCCTACCCAAAAAAACTTAACTACCCCTAAAGCAAACAAAGCAGATACAGATTAGACAAAATATACGAAACAAAGCAAGTAGACATGGATAAACATGCATAAACAAACAACCAATTATGAAACCTTAATTAATTCTAAACTAGTGTCCAGTTTGACTCTCTAACCGATCCCCAGCGGAGTCGCCAAGCTGTCGTAACGTTCGAGTCCGGGGACTATGTCGAAACGACTTAAAAAACTGGAGTCGCCACTAATCTTTTTTAACCTGGGTGTGATTAGCCACCTATCAGATTATTAAATATAATATTAACCTAAGCTTGGCAAAGGCAACACTAAACCTAATAAACGGTCTTCTAACCAGAGTCTTAAAGGTTCGGGAGTCGGGTGCGCGTGGGGAAGGATCAGCACCCCCACAACGCCTGTCAAACGACAGCACTGACCAGCCTAGAACTAACTGTGGGTTTCTATAATTGGTTGCCATTATTCCTAAATTTTTAATAATTTAAAGAAGGTAAATCCTTTGTTTGGTTTTGAAAATAAAGTTACACAAGCACAAATGAGTTTTGAGTTTTTTTAGAAAGATTGTTGGGTTATAAAAGAAATGACCGGACCCTTCAATCAATCTCTTATCCCCATTTTACTGTTTGTTCCCTTCTGGGTTCCTTAAGAAAGGATTTTAAGAAAATCAGGCTTAAAAAGACTCTATTTTGAGTAGAAACCGGAAATGGGAACTGCCCCTCCTCATAAAATTAAAAAAAAAGGGGACAAAAAAAGCTATTTTTGTTTTTCTGTTTTTTTTCTGGTATCTTTCTTTTTTTGGGTATTTTTTTTGTTGATGATCTTAAAAATCGAGCTCCCCCTTTTCAAAGCTCTCCCCTAAAAGCTCCTTTCTTTCCCACCTCCTCTCCAATCTTGATCTCTGTTTTTTTTTTTAAATCTCTCGGATTCGAGAGTGATTATGCTGTGAAAACAATGATGACAGCAGTTGCAGAATTGGCTTTCCAGTGTCTGCAACAGGATAGGGAAATGAGGCCTTCCATGGAAGAAGTGCTACAGGCTTTGAAGGTAATTCAGAGAATAGTGGCAAATCCAAGAATTACTTTTAGGGAATATCTTCTATTTATAGACTTTCAAAAGTGTACCAATATAATACAAAAAGACTTGAAGAATTAATATTGTATCATTAAAAATAAGTTTTGAAGAGTTAATATTGTATGAATAAAAATAAGTTTCACTCCCCATTTCACTTTGAAACTGAAACTTTACCTTAGTTACCCATTGGTTCTTTTTTTTTTTTTTTTTGAGAAATAGTTACCCATTGATTTTTAGGCTATGGATAAAGAGGAAAAATATTTTTCATTTTAGCTCCAACAATTTGGAATTTTTTCTTACAATTCTTTTTTTTTCCGATTTTTCTTACAATTAACCTACTAAATCAATGTTTTAATTTGAGGACTAGACACCAACAAATGATTATAATGTTCAAATGGTTTGATAATTGTTCCCTAAACAAGATGTATTGGACACATCAAATGGTTTGACAATTATATGTACTGGACACATTGTAAAACTTTACTCCGCTAAATATGATGCTAAATTTGTACACGAATTTCTCCATATAAGGTAAAAGTCCCTTAGACAGTTTAGTTAGACCCTTACCTACAATATTAATAATAAACTAGATATTATTCCTGCGCATTCGCGTCCGGTTTTCGGTTTATGATTGGAATTACGTAATTTCAATTTTTAGTAAAATTTTATTTTAAGTAATATATATATATACTATATATACTAAATATTATTTGAAAGACCCAGGAAATTTACCAAAGGCCCCTTTGAGAATCGATGAGGAGACTCCATTTGAACTTTTTTTGTCCTTTTCTGTCTTTTCTCACTTGCCAAATTACTAAGAAGACCCTAGGTTAGTTTCTTACCCTTGAGCCCTTCTTTGTAATTATCCTTTACTTTCACTATATATATATACTAAATATTATTTGAAAGACCCAGGAAATTTACCAAAGGCCCCTTTTGAGAATCGATGAGGAGACTCCATTTGAACTTTTTTTGTCCTTTTCTGTCTTTTCTCACTTGCCAAATTACTAAGAAGACCCTAGGTTAGTTTCTTACCCTTGAGCCCTTCTTTGTAATTATCCTTTACTTTCACATAAATGTTATAATAAATCATATCCCCCTCTTAATTATCTAGTATTGTAACCTCTTTCAGACCTTTGATGTCCATATGAAGAAGAGAATAAACTTAGTTTTTTTGTTTAAATGCTACACACTTTAGAAGAGGAAACAAAATTGAAGTTATTGCACCTGTCCATGTACAGACTAATATTTACTATTTATTGCCAGCTTTAGGCCATATGCTCAATGCTAATAGTATAGCCTTTTAAAGATGCAACACATTTAAAATTATAGTACTTTCGAAATTTTCAACGTATCAAACAATTTAATTCGAATAGAAAATTGTTCAAAGAAGTAGATTTCTGAACGCCCGAAGCGCCAGCCCTTTTATGTAATTGCAAGGGTTTTTAACCAGTTGAATGTGAAAACATTTATTGACCATAAAATCATGTATTATTTATTTACTAAGAAGACCCTTAATTATTTTTTCACCATTCATTTTGGTCTTTTGCCACTTTTTTGGAAGACCCATTTACCCACTTTGTGCCCTATTTTTGTTCTTCCTAATTTGATTATTTCTGAAATTTTATATGTATATAAAACCCATTAAAGTCTTCAGACTAATTGTTTTTGTTTTAATTTAATGATTTTCTTTTAAAAGATAAAAACGTCTCTCATCTTTCTCAAACTATAATGATAGAAAGAATTTAATTGGATTTATGAGAAAGAGGATATTTTAAGTAGCAAAGGTTAATGTCGGAGAATAAAAAATGGATTACAAGCTACGATTTTATCAACAAAAAATAAATTTTACAACTATAAAACTCAACCACCATTAATAAGTTATATATATATATATATATATAGATATTTGAGATCCATTTAATTGGAAAACTACTTCACAAATACACAAAATACTAATAAAATTACAAATTTTTGAAACGAAATCCTTTCTACATTCAAACAATAATAAAAAAAAAATCTATAACAAAGAATGTCCGACGCGCCAGCACGGACCGATCAACTTGCATCAATTAAGTTAAATGGGAGGAAATATTGTTAGAATATTCAAATAATTATCAACCCGAAAATAGAAATAGAAATGAAGTTTTACTTTGATTATAATTCAATGTTCTAAATATTATTTATAAATATATATAATAATATATATTAGTTTTCTAACTAATCAATTTTGGACAAATGTCAACATGAAAAAAATCAAATACTGAGCATTCAATGTTCTAAATATTATTTATAAGTATATATAATAATACATATTAGTTTTCTAACTAATCAATTCTGGACAAATGTCTTGAAAGGAGCCAAATACTAGCATAGAGAGAGGTTTGGGTATAACTTTAATTGTAAGGACTAAGGTATAAAAGTACTATTTTTACTTTCTTTCTATTTAATTTTTTTTTTTTTAAAGAAGCATTTTTAAGTACACTTTTTTCGAAAATCTAATCCAAACATAGGCTTTTTGCTTCCCTCTCCCGCTCTCCCGCTACCATGGCCACCACCATGAGCACCGCCACCCTCTTCTTCTCCCCACCATTCTTCACCCCAAAGTTTACATCTTCCCTCTTCCTCAGCAACTCCCTCCTTCCGTTTCCCTCTCTGAAACCCAAACCCCTCCACTCTCCCTTAACCCCATCCCTTAAACCCTCTTTCCTTGTCCGAGCCGACGACGGCGACGCCGACGGTGGAGGACCTGACGACTACGACATGGACGAAGAAGAAGTCGAGGAACTCGACAACAAGAAAGACTTCGACGTCGAATACGACCCTTTAGCCGCTGCCTCTGGTGCTACCGCTGCTTCTACTACTATTGATGTGGATATTTCCATTTCTCAAAGCAAGGGTTTCGTGTCTACTCAAGGGTGGGACTCGGATATGGTGGTGGACTATAGGATAAACGAGGAGGAGTTTCATAAGATTAGCTTATTGGATTGTGATTTTTTTATTCGGAAACCACCGGACCCGGACAATGATGTTTATGATTTCCGGGAGGTTAGTGGGGACTCTCTCTTGTTTGCCTTTCTGGATATGGCTTTTGCTAAAATATTATACTGAACTACATTGTTTCTGTACCCTTTTGTTGATTTTGGCTTAGGGGTTTTGGTTTGTGTTCAATTATGGTTAATATCTGGACTTATATGTGATTTTATATGGTAATATTAGATGTATGTTACTCCACCCGATACGGATGTCTATTCAATCCCCAAGGTTCTTGCTCCAATGCCTGAGAAGGTAATTCAATTGTTATTATTTTGGGTTTTTATTAGTAGTAGGTTTTTTAAGACTTATATTTCTGATTTCTTAATTAAAGTAAATGCAGCTATATTGTTCTCTGGATAATTATGATATTTTGGCTATAGTGTGGTTGTAGTTGTGCAATTAGAGATTTGTTTCATTTTATTTCCTCAGCGCTTGATTTCTTATTAACAGCTAGTGAAATTGACATTGTTTAAGTTGGTCGTTTCATTTGTTTTAATTTATGGCTGTGGGTTTTTTTTCTTCTTTTCAATCTCAAAATTACAGTACATTCGCTGCGCAAAGAGTGATTATGGCTGCTACAATGTTACAGAACCACCCATTGATGCACCTCGAGATCCACTTTATAAAACTGAGAGGGAGGTCTTGAAGGTATAACTGATCTTTTGTTGTATGATTTGCCATCTGTTCACCACCCCTATTGGTTGTAACTCTCCCTGCATTGACTCCCTCCTCCACCTGCTAACCTGACTCTGAACATGTTAAGACATGAGTGTATCTTTCTGATTTTGTTTTAATAATCTATAGTTCGTGATCTGAACAGCATTATTGGTAGCTATCTTATGGCCGATAGATTTTCATGGTTTAAGAATGTTTGCTGTTTGTGATTTCAGTTAGTTTGATCTTTCCTACATACCTGTTCTTCTTCAATTAGACGACTTAGATTTGGTGATACACTGATACTAAAGTTTAAAGGAAACCCAGCCTTCTAGGTTCTTTTTCTCTTATTAACCTTTGAAGGTTGTAAATTGCTAAATGGTAGCCTTTTTTTCTTTTCAAAAAAAGAAAATAAAAGAAAAGATTATGTGAGCTTGCTAATGGGTGGTATTTGGTACGACATAACCTATTCTTGTATTCTTAACAATACTGTGTTTTTTCTTCTCCTAATTATAGTGTTAACTACCTTTGCAGACATTAGCTCTGGCTTTTGTTAATAGGTTAGACTTGGGATAGCCTTGTTGAAGAGTTAGCAATGTTAGCCTGCCAACCTTTTCTTTATGACATTTTTTGTATGCAATTGTAAGGAGCATTAGCAAATATAGGCAAAAAATTTTCCCCCTTCTAGAATATTTGCTTTGAGCAATATTATGAGCATGGCCCTGGATAAACACCTGTGGCAGTTGTTATCTCTCCTCTCTATGTCTTCCAACCTGTTTATCATCTATTTTCTTTGAGCAATATTATGAGCTGCTGGTTTTTGTTGCAGGTTTTCTTGACAAAACATTACAGGAACCGAAGGTTGGGTGACCCAGAATTTGTTTTAGACTTTGAGGAGATATATGTGATTGATTCCAAGACCAAGTCAATAACCAGAGCTAAGGTTTTGGTAAGAAATTTGTAGTTCTTGAAATATTGCTTATCAGGTTGCAACATGATATAAGCCCTCCATTCTCTTCTCACTGTCTTTCTTGCTGAGGAAAGTAGATATATTCCTTCTTTTTTATGATACTTCAGATGGTAAGGGTGACGATGCAATCTTCTTCTTATCCTTGAAATTGGTGCAGAGCTTATTTCAAGGAAAATATAAACATTAGAACGTATCAACTATCAAGCAATGAGTGCTTCTTCAAGGACAGAATAAAAAAATAATAACAGCAGCAGCACATTTCCTTTTGTTTCTACATTTCTTCCAACTAAATATCATCAATGGAAATTTATTTTAAAAGGAACCCAAAATAGATGGCATTAATTTGTCGATATGTTTAATGAACCATAAAGCTCAGATCTGTTTGAATTTTTGTGACTCTTTGAGGTCATATTTGAAATTTTGGTAGTCAAGTCCACCTCATCCTATATTTTATTGAAGCATGGAATTAACGACATAATAATCCTTGTTGAATTGTTGCTGCTTATTTTGTGATTTATCTTGCTCTAATTTATCGATTTTTTCAATAGGTCACAGTTCCAGGAGGAAAAAACAGGGATAGAAAGAGTGACCTACTTGTTATACGTGATAATGGAAACTCCTTCAAAATAATTCATGCGGTGACTATCAGAAACTCATAATCACTGTTTTAAGTTGTATGTTAGGCATTACCTAATTTACACTTTTTCCTTCCTTTTTGCTTGCAGAGTGAAAAAGATGATCCAACAACCGTAATAGAAAGGGAAGAGTGGGTCAAGACCAGACAAGACATGGAAAGACATCTCAGAAAGCTAAGAGACTTCAGCGTTTCAAATTGGTTCTAATCCAATGACATAACTAAAAGGTTGCTTCATGAAGATAACTACGCAATAAGTACAGATTGATTGGGTGTGCCAGCATGATGGGCAATCGCAGAACAGAAAATGAAATCGAGAGCAAAATGTCACCTCCTTCACCAAATAGTTATCTGTCAAATCTCCTCGGATGTTCTTGTTATAATAATGCAACTTGCCTGAATCTTGTTGTATGTTGTTACAAGAACTTGTAATTATTTCTCCTTTTGTATAATTAGCAGTCACTACTTTGACCAATTGGTCTTCTCACTTCAAAATTTTTGTGTGAAACTCGAAACTCGTTCGATAATTTTTCCAAGAACATGTTCTTCCTTAAGGACTCTTTACTCCAGGTTAGATCTGCCCTATTATCTTTTGGTTTACCTTTCGATATACCTGTATTAGTCATTTTGTCGACAATTCGTGACTGAGTTCTGTGCATGTTTCCTTCATCAAGTTTTATTTGTTGATGCACTACTTCTATTCCACAAAGTTAAAAGTCAAAGATAATTTATGACTCACTCGTGACCTAGATGCAACCATAGTTTCCAATTGCAGTAGCGGGGCTAGTCGCGGACACGTTGTGGGCATAGTTATTAAATCCGGATCGATTTGGTGGTCGGACTGCTTGACTCGGTGATCTGGAGTTGGAATCGGTCCGGATTGACCATTGGACCATATAAGGATATGATCCGTTGAAATCTGGATTAAACCGGTGACCCGGTTGGATTTTAAGTGACCCAATGAGTTACTTTTTTCTTTAAAATTTACATTTAAATCCATTTTTATTTCAATTTTTAAATATATATATATATATATTAAGGGCAATATATAATAAACCTTAAAAAGGAATAAAAAATAAAAAAAATTAAGAACTACTAAATTCTTAATGACATTTTTTTAAATCGACATTGCCATGGATGTGTGTTGGCGATTTTAATGAAATTTTGACTAGTGATGAGAAGATTGGAGGCCCATTACGGTCTCAACGACAAATGCAATTGTTTCGTGACGCGATTGAGACTTGTGAATTCAGGGAGTTAAATTTTAAAGGTCCTTTGATGACTTGGTCTAGGAGAATGAGAGGAGAAGTAATGTTTGAGAGATTAGATAGATGTTTTGTAATGGATAGTTGGTTGAATTGATTTCAATTCTCTTTTGTTCAAGTATTTATGACTTCGGAATCTGATCACTTACCTTTTCTTATCAAAGTGTTGGATAAACCATTTGTTGATATATTGCATAAGTATAAATTTAGATTTGAGCGTATGTGGGTAGCACATGAAGGAGTTGAGGTTGTTATTAATGAGAGCTGGAGTTCACGGCAAGGGTCGACTATCCAGCAGTGCATTGCTAATTGTGGTAAATCGTTACAACACTGGGACAAGACGGTTTTGGGGAATGTCCGTCATTCGATTAGGAGGAAGAAGGAAGACCTTGAACGGATTTATGGTCAGGCACAACGTGATGGTATATCTGGACCTTTGAATGATTGTTTCAACGAGCTGAATGAACTTTATACTCGGGAGGAGTTGATGTGGCGGCAAAGATCCAAAGCATCCTGGCTTCGCGAAGGTGATAGGAATTCGAAATTTTTTTATTCCATTGTCAATTCAAGAAAGAATAGGACTTCTATATCTTCGATTCAGGATGCCAACAGGAGTGGGAATCAGATATTTCATCTGTGGAGCATGTGGTGAGTTCATATTTTAGGAATATATTTTCTTCGACTAACCCATTGCACTCCGATGTGAAGCGAGTGCTTGGAGTTGTGGATAGATGCATAATTGCAGATATGAATGCCCAGCTGCTTCGAGATTTTATTGCTGAAGAAATACGTGTTGCAGCTTTTGATATGGGAGCAGATAAATCTCCGGGACCGGATCGTATGTCACCACTTTTCTATCAGAGGTACTGGCACATTGTCGGTCCAAAGGTTAGTGAGATGGCACTACGTTTTTTGAATTCAGGTGGTTCTTTACCGAATTTAAACCAGTCTGATGTTGTGTTGATTCCTAAAAATGATCATCCTTGTTCAATTAAGGATTATCGTCCGATTAGTCTATGTAATGTAATTTTTAAAATTGTCTCTAAAACCTTGGCCAATCTTCTTCGTGAGGTTCTACCATCGGTTATTGGTCCTAACCAAAGTGCGTTCGTTCCTGGAAGAATGATTTTCGATAGTTCTATTATTGCCTTCGAGTCGATTCATTATATGAAGAACAAGAGGAGTGTGGGAGAGAAACACATGGCGCTTAAGCTATATTTAAGTAAAGCTTATGATCAAGTTGAATGGGTCTTCTTGGAGGGCATTATGTCCCGTTTGGGTTTTTCAGACCGTTAGGTTTCGTTGATTATAGAATGTGTAAAGACTGTTACATATTCCATACTAGTGAATGGTTTGCAAACAGAGACTTTTCCACCTATGAGAGGAATCTGACAAGGTGACTCGCTATCGCCGTATCTTTTTTTGTTCTGTATGGAAGGACTATCATGCTTACTACAATGAGCTGAACTGAATGGCGATAGTAAAGGAATAGCTGTCAGCCATTATGCCCCACACATTTCTCATTTATTTTTTTGCGGACGACAGCCTTCTCTTTCTACGGGCAATAATACATGAGTGTGATGTAGTCCTGGATTTGTTGCGCCAATTTGAGTTAGCGTCAGGCCAACAGATAAATATTGATAAGTCGGCTGTGATGTTTAGTAGCAACACACCAACCTGTTTGATGGAGTCCATTATGTAGCATTTGGGGATTCAGAGAATTTTGGATCGGGATCAGTATTTTGGCTTGCCGATAATGATTGGCCGGTCTTAGAGAGTGGAGTTGCAACTAATTAAAGATAGGTTATGGAAACGTCTTCAAAGATGGAGTGGTAGACTTTTGTCTATTGCAGGTAAATCCGTGATGATCCAATTCGTTGCGCAAGCGATTCCGACGTATTTGATGAGCTGTTTTCGTTTTCTGAAAACTTTTCTCAATGAGTTGAATATGCTTATAGCTAAGTTTTGCTGGGGCAGGACAAATTCGAAAAGGAAGATTCATTGGAAGTCCTAGGTCACTGTGTACTTCAAAGTTAGATGGGGGGTTGGGCTTTCGGGACTTTAAGTCTTTCAATTTGGCGTTACTAGCTAAGCAGTGTTGGCGGCTCATTCAGGATGGGAGTTCTTTGTGTTTTCGAGTTCTGAAGGCAAAGTACTTTTATCGAATTTCTTTCATGCAGGTCACCCTGGGGAGTAATCCGTCTTTTGTCTAGAGGAGTTTGTTAGCTGGTCGGGAGGTAATCAAACACGGATCTCGTGGTTAGCTGGTCCGTCTTTTGTCTGGAGGAGTTTGTTAGCTGGTCAATGTTTGGAGAGATAGGTGGTTGGCAAAACCACCAACTTTTCAGCCTCAAGCTCGGCCTGGGATAGTTTTGCAATCGAACCTTATCTCAGTATTATTTGATAATAATGGGTACTGGGATGAGGATTTATTGTATGAGCTTTTTGTGGATGAGGATGTTTATCATATACTATGTATACCACTACATTTATCAGATCCGGAGGTTATGATTTGGTACCATCAACTGATGGCAATTATTCAATTCGGAGTGGTTATCATGTAGCGTGGCGTTTGCTTGGTAAGGAAGTAGCAGAAGTGGAAGCAAGATCAGTAATTTGGCGAATGGTTTAAGGAGCACGTATTGCGCCGAAAGTGAAATTCTTCATGTGGCGTGTTGTCTAGGGCATTTTTCCAACTAAGGACCAACTGAGGATATGGGGAGTACCAATTGATCATAATTGCCCAGTCTGCGGCGGGGTAGAAGACTCTCTCTATCATGTCTTGTTTGAGTGTGTTTTTAGTCGTAACGTTTGGGATATCATTTGCCCATGGTTCCAACCTTCTCTCTTATCTTGGTTTGATAGAGAGGACTTTTGGGAATGTTTAATGACTAAAACAACTAATCGGTCGTCAGGAATCATAAAAATAATTCCCCACAAAATTCTAACTATAGTAGATAGGGCAAGTAGGGGTCGATCCTACAGAGAAGGGTGATAGACTTTATCCGAAAATATAATCCTTAAAATCTCTCAAAGCAATACTTAAAAACAGAGGTTTAAAAATCACAATTAAAAAGAAAGCAATTAAACTAGAAAACAAAGCAAAGTAAATTAAATCTAGATCTATGACAAATAAGAAAGAAAACAATAATTAAAGCATACTTCTTCTCCAATGGTAGAAAACAATCAAATTGAATATGGGTCCTTGATTTAAAAGATGAATTCAATATTAAATCCTTGTTGATAACTGGCCTAGGAAAATCCTAACATGCTATTTAGATAAGATTATCGGTTAAGGCTTAAATTACCCCTATTGTTAACTTAACAAATCAATTACCGGTTAAGGCTTAAAGATTCACCAAGCAACAAAGCATTAAGATCAACTATTTAATTAGTTCTTTCACACATGCTTAATAAATAAAACCATACAACAATCAGATAAAATCCAATCACTGGCATGCAAACCCAATTGAGCGTCTACTAAACGTCATCAACTTGCTACCAAACAATCAGACTCGAGGGTTAACTATTCTGCCTGACTTAGCAATAGATTTCTCAAATTATCAATTTATCGGCCGCATAAACCAATAAAAATCAAGGTCATGGAATAAAACAGAGTTTAACATGCTATCTATCAAAAATAAAATATCAAATTATAAGCATAGAAATCTCACCATATCAATTGATTGAATTCACCAAAGGATTAGAAGTATAAGAATTTAGCTACTCATGGATTTTGAGCGGCATAAGAGTACTTACAGGACTAGAAGGGGCGAAATCTCCTTGATAAAATACTAGGTATGTCGCACCTCCCTATGGTTATAGGGGGTGGCGGCACCCTTGCCTAAAAACTAGAAGAAAACTAGAAAAAAAAAATCTAAAACTAATTGGTGTGTAAAAGTATGTGATTTGTGTTACAGAAGGTGGCTATTTATAGTGGAAATATCCCTAGGAATTCCAATCCTAACTTGGAAAGAGGTCTAAGTCGGTTTTGGGTCTAACTTAGACTCCAAGTTAGATTAAAAGTCTTCCTAGAGTAGAATCCAAGTTAAAATAGGATCCTGAAAAAATCCTGAATTCGTGCAGGGACTTCGATTGCATTTTTGGTCTTGAAAACGGCAGAACTGGGTCGTGGATTTCAAAGGAAAGTTGTAGATCTCGGAGTTAGCTTTCTAACGAGTACTGATGGGCTTCAAACGGAGGTATGAGCAGAAAGTTATGATTTTTCTACCAAAATGCGCTGAATCCTAATCCTGTTAGGACTAGAATCGGGAATCTACGGGATTTGGATATTTCCTTGGATATAGGAGTCATTAATTGGGATTTTAATTCCAATTAATGATTTATATGGGCTGAATATCTTCCCATATAAAATATTCAAAAATACCAAAGCTTAAAGGCTTTTCCATGGCTTGTCTTCAATTAAGTCTCCAATCTTCAATTCTTGCTCTTGAAATAATTCTTCAATAGTCTTCAAGTCTCCAAATTATCTTCAAATGGTCTTTAAACACTAACTTCGGATCTCCAAATCTATGCTCAAAATTGCTTTACTTAAATCTGTGTAAAAAGTCATCAAAATAGCTCCAAAAATAGTGAAAAATAACAATTTCTCAATTTCACATCACTTAAGGACTCAAAACACAAATATTAACAAAATAACATATATTTAAGCATAAATGGGTCCAAAAACATAGTAAAATAGCCATAAAAATAGGGTTGATTTTAGCTCAATCAGCAACTCAGCTAGGATCTTTGGATATTGTCTGTATCGTATTATGGATGTTTTGGTATAATTGGAATAAAGCTCTGCATGAGCATGTTTGTAAACTTCCTACGGTTCTCTGTACAGCTGCAAATAGATTTATGACCGAGTTTGACACATCCACTAGGCGAATGAATAGCAGGAATCGCATAGAGCAGCAGGTATGGTGTTCACCAGCAGCTGGAATAGTAAAGATCAACACGAATGCAACGTTTTATCAAGTAAATGGTCAAGCAGTGCTAGGTGCTGTGATTAGAGACAAGAAATGACATGTTTTGCTTTCTTGTACAACAAGGATTGATAAAGTTACGAGTGTGTTATTTGCGGAGGTTTATGCAATTAGGTTTGGTTTGTTACTGGTTCACACCCATGGTTATACAAGGTGTAAGGTTGAAAGTGATTGTAGTTTAGCGATTTTATTACTAGGAGGACCTATTCTCTAGGGGAGGGAAGTTCTTTGATTAGTCAAATTAGTTTGCTTAAGTCATATTTCTCTTTTTGTTCTTTTAAGCATGTCAATAGGATGGCTAATCGTTTAGCACATATGTTAGCTTATTTGGATTGTGCTGTAGGAGCTTATGTTTGGTGCGGACTGCCTCTGCACGTGTGTAATCCCGACATTTGATATTAATGGAAGTTTGAATTTTCTCTAAAAAAAATTATTTAGATTAACATCGCTCATGGTTTGATAATTGATAATTTATGGAAATATATTCATTTTTTTATAGTTTTATATGTTAAAATATATTTATTTCCATTTATATCGTTATGTAATAATATTATAAATTAGATTTAATAATTTAGTTATAGAAATAATAAATATAAAATTTATAAAAATATTTTAAAAAATATTATTTATTAACCCATATTGACCCGATTAACCCAACGGTTAAACCGTCTGACCCGTGACTCGGAGCCTCGAGCGGGTCGCTCTCCGGACCGGGTTTAATAACTATGGTTGTGGGTGTCGCAAACGCCGGGAGTAGTGGTCATGATTTTTCTTTTTCAAGAAATCACATAGTTTAAAATGTAGTAATATATTTATTGGAATTGTATTCATACGTAAGTAACGTAACCTTCCGTTCTAACTTCCAGTCTAACATGATTTCAAACAATATATTTTGTTATAATAATTAAGTGTGAATAAATGTAAATAATTAAATTAAAGAGGTGTTGCCGCCAAAAATCTATGATGCAGTCTGCGACACGACGTTTTGACTATTGTTGCCGGAGTTTTATAACGGTCACGACCGCAATAGAAGTGTATAGCCAAATGCAGTACCATCATGGTGAAATAATGTAACAACCTCTTTAAATCCGTTAAGAATCGGTCGTTACATTACATCGCATAGATGCCGATTTTTAGTACTTTAATTCATGCAACACCCTGTTTTGGCTATCTTCTGACATCTTCAAAGGCTCGGCCATTTTTGGCCTGAAAGCCACCATCACATGAGCATAAAGAATCCCCACCTGAACAAACCTTTCCATGAATTCCATCACGTTCTGACCTTTATTAATTTGTTAAAATTAATTTCTTGCACATTTCTCGATTTAAAGCTCAATCTATGATCAGCAGGTAGGATAAATTGATGTGTCCACTACATTCCTTCCGCTCATAATTTCAAGAATTACAATTCCGAAGCTATAAACATCGCTTTTTCCTGTTAATTGTTCATCAAGAGCATATTCTAGTGCCAAATAACCATGTGTGCCAGCAACGCTGGTGGTTACATGAGATTGCCTGTTAGGTATATATTTTCTTATATTTCATATGTCAATTTGATTTGATTATGTGCCTATTTTTATGTACTTGATGCTTAATTTATTCATATTTATGTTTTAGGTACATATTGGAGTGCTTCAAGGCAAAAGGAGCTAAATTGGAGTTATTTAGAACAAGCAAGAAATTCTCATGTTTTGACCTTCTGTCGGGTCGAACTCAACCTTCTTCAGGGTCGAAACAGGGCTGTTAAATCAAGACAGAATTTGGAAGGCACGTTGGGCTCAACTCATTGGGCTTACAATTTCTAGTTGGACACTTGACATGTGGGCTTGGGAAAATAGTTCATGACCCATGTTATTTATTTTAATGGTCTTTAGGATTTATGGGCAAAATTGTAATTTACCTAAAACTAAAAATAGTATTAGGTATATATTTTAAAAGGGAGCCGCATGCCTGGGGGAGACGAGATTCAATTTTGGAATTTGGTTTCTTTTGACTTTGGGAAACGTAATTTCAAGGATGAAGTTCTTCATCCTTGATTATTTTGTAAGCTTTCTTTTCTAGTTAATTAATTTTGAGACTTTCAATTTCTTGGGTATTTGATTTGTGAGGCTCTGCGCTTATTCATCTATCTTGTAAGTATTTCAATTTTCTCTAAATTATTTGAATGATTTCATGTTTAATTATTTAGAATGGCCATCTATTGTAATTGGGTATGATTTCTATTGTTAGATGAGATTCCTATATGCAATCGTAGGTAATCAAATCACAAGTAACAACTTAGAGTAGTCCTCTAAGAGAATATTGAATATAGATTGAATGTTGCCTATATTAGTGAGCATTGTCTATTGTTGGCTAAGATCTTTCTAGTTCTTAAAGCAATAAATTACTTGAATCTAGTAGACGCTTGGAACTAGGTTAGTATATTTGTTAGGATTTAGTCTAGGACTTGCGTCATGACTAATGAAGACTAAGGAAAGATAGGGATTAATGGTCGATGACGTTAATCTACGCCATCTATTTATCAAGTTAGATATCAATTAATGCCAAGGATCAAATTCTTTTATCCCAAGAGTGCGATTGTCTTGAAGTTGAAATATCTATTTAATTGTTTCTTTAATCTCACTAGTAATTTATTTTGTTATTTATTTAGTTTAGTTAATTTCTCCATAAAACCCCACATTTAGTTTAATTCACAACTTTAGGAAAAGTAATTAAAACAATAGTTCTCCGTGGGATCGACTCGTACTTACCCTGTCTATAGGTTTTGTATGATTTTATTTTTGGTGGAATACGACACCCATCAAATTTTGGCGCCGTTGCCGGGGAACTCATTTGTTTTGTTACTTTCCTTTAGTTTTGTTTTTATTTTTCGTATTTTGTTTTTGTTTTTGTTTTTGTTTTTGTGTTTTTGTGCTTTTGTTAATTTTGCAGGTTTGGGCATTAGGCGCTGCTTTACAAGTCACCCCTCCATTCAAGTGTTGAAGAATTATTGGCTAAATTTGGTTTCCTAGTTTCTTGAACTTAATTTATATTTTCATTATTATGGAACAAGTTAGCGCTTATGATGGATTTTCTTACTATGACCCTTATTACAACTATTGTTCTTACAATTCAGGTTATGAAGATTATCCACCATATGAGCAGCATGGAGGTCAACATTTTCTTAGTTCGTGTTATGAGCCATATGCAAGTTATCACCAATTCTCACAACAAGTTCAAGCTCCAAATTCAACTTTAGTGGCTTTAATGGAAAAGCTTGTTGATGGACAATTGTTACTTGCTAAAGGACAATCGTTAATTAAACAAAAATTATCGATACATGAACAAGAAATAGAAGATCTGGGAAATCAAGTGGGACAACTTGTTGATTCCTTAGGAAGGGTTGAAGCTTACCTCAATACCCTTGAGGAAGAAGAAAATGAAGCATGGGAAGTGAACCAAGGTGAGGAAGAAGCTGAAAAAGAAGAGAAAACGAACTCTGTTTCAACCTTCGTAGAGGTCGAAACAACAACTTTTCTAGATGAACTTGATGAGATAACTTCTTCACTCAATCAACCTCAACTCCTTCCCAAGCCAAATTTAAATGGAAATTCCGCATCCGAAGTCAATATGGTTGATAACTCTTCTCCAATTGAGATTTTGAGATGTGAGAATCAAGATTTCCTAGGGATTGAGAAGTTTTTGAAGTTTGGATGCTTCAATGGTGATAAATCATGTGACGAATGGGTGACAATGGAGCCATTCTTTAAGAATGATGATGCCTGCAATTTTAATAATGTTGCTGAGATGCTGAGAATGCAAGAGGAGTCTAAAGCCAATTTCTTTCACTCAAAGAAGCTCTTGCACAAACCCACCACGGCAACAACAAGGACATTGGCTTTACTAGCCATTCATGCAGTTCCTTTAAGCAAAATAGGTGACTTCCTTCCATATCTCTTTAATTTTCTTTTATTCTTATATGTTCATATCTTTCGATTTTGTTCATATTTGATTTTTGCTTTGAGGTGGAAAGATCCTCCTTGACAAATTGAGAATGGAAAAGTCTAGCCAAAGATATTAATTAAAGGCGCTTGTTGGGAGGCAACCCAATGATTTATTTTTGTTTTTGTTTTGAATTTTATGTTAAGTAGTTTTTAGTCAATTTTTGCATATTTCATGTTTAGGACCTTATATAAGACATGCTATGATACTTTGTGCTTATTGCTATGTTTGCTTGATTTATTGGAATGGGTGCACACTTTCTTGATAGATTAAGTATTACATATATCATGTTATTGATAATTTTTCCCCACTTTTGTGCTTCATGTGTTGATATTGATCAAACCAAACATATTTTTTTTAAAACAATTCAATGAATTTTGAAATTGTTTTCAAAAATTCTAAAATTGTTTTGAGTTCACATTGTCTTATCTCTTTGATTTATCTATGAAAGCTAGTTTGGCATGGTTTAGTTTAGTATTAAGGCATTTGTAATATATGTCAAATTTTTATATGCAAGATTATTCTTTGATTGAAATTTATATGGGAGTTTTTCATAAAGTATTACTTCTAGAACTTGCTTAACTATCCTTTCGAGGCGATTTATATATTTAGCTCATTATCTTTTATAGTATACACTTTTATGGAATTAGAACATATGCATTTTAGGATTGAGCTTGTGCCTAATTTTTGCCTACCCTTTGAAAAACCATAGTAGTGAACCCCATTGTGCCTTTTTCTTGGTTATAGCCGATATTTGATATATTTCTTTGTTGTTAGCCACAT
This sequence comes from Corchorus olitorius, assembly GCA_001974825.2. Taxonomy (NCBI): domain Eukaryota; kingdom Viridiplantae; phylum Streptophyta; class Magnoliopsida; order Malvales; family Malvaceae; genus Corchorus; species Corchorus olitorius. The sequence continues at coordinate 22,948 of AWUE01013006.1, forward strand.
TATCCCAAAGAACCCTAACCCTTTAAAGAAAGACAAGTTTTCTCTTAGCCATATTATCTCTTGATTGGTGAAGTTTGACTTGTTTCATTGTTGGTTCTTGGCTAAGGCATGGAAATCGTTATTTGTGAGGGATTCCTAGTATTCCTTAGTTGGAGATCCTATTATTTGAAGGGTCGAATTGATGTCCAAGTTATTCAATTGGTTGATTTGAGAAGTGTTAAAAAAAAATGAATGAAAAAAAAAATTCTTGAGGTGGAAGAGCATAAAATGCAACCAACAAGAAAATTCAAAAAAAAAAAAATTGTTGAGAAAATTCCTGTTTGGACCCGTGGAAGGTCGAACTCGACCTGTCATAGGTCGAGCTGAAGAAGAAGAGAAATTCCTGTTTGGACCTGTAAAGGGTCCAAACTCAACCCTTTTTGGGTTGAGTCAGGATTTTTTCAAAAAAAAAAATGAAAAAAAATGAAAAAAAAGAAACTTGTGCTTATAGTTATGGACATCCATTTAGTGCATTCATTGTTTATGGTAAAGTTAAGAAGGAAGAAGAAAGTTGAAGTTCTTGGAGCCAAGTTTTGGGCTACTCATTAATATATTTGCTCATGATTATTTTCACTTCACCTTTCTTGAGATATTTTTGATATATCCTTTACCCTTCTTTGATAGTCCACTTTACCCATAGCCCCATTACAATCCTTATTATTAATGCATTCTAGTTCTTGTGTATACTATGCTTTATTTCATTTTGAGTTAATTTTTAGTGGAGATTGGATAGTTTTGCAAGCCTATGGTAAGTATACTATTATGAGNGGATT
>AWUE01013007.1:0-47569 GCA_001974825.2 Corchorus olitorius
AATAATTAAGCAATGGCATTTAAGAAATATATTTGACAAATAAGGGTATAATAGGCGATTCAAAAGTTTTACAGGTGAACGTACTTTTTAATATAGTATAGATAAGGGAGTAATATAATGTACTACACGTTAATTGTGGCCTTAACATAGAGCATATCTATATCTATCTATACTATATTAAAAAGTACGTTCATCTGTAAAACTTTTGAATCGCCCATTATAACCTTATTTTTCGAATATATTTCTTAAATGCCATTGTTTAAACTTTTATAGTTTTACTCAACTAAAAACTCTATTTTTATTTAATTAAATCTAATATCTTTATAATTTTTACCATTTTACTATTTTAATTAAAAAACTTATATATATTAGAATTTTTTAAATATACTTTTACAGTTTTACTCAACTAAAAACTCTATTTTTATTTATTTAATTCCAATATCCTTATACTTATTTTATTTTTACCATTTTACTATTTTAATTAAAAAAACTTATATATATTAGAATTTTTTAAATATATTTCTTAAATGAAATTTTTTAAATTTTACAATTTTTTTTAGAAATAAACTTTTACAGTTATTCTACTAAAAAATTTATTTTTATTTGATTAAATTCAATATTATTATAAATATCTTATTTTTACCATTTTAATTTTAAAAAATTTGAGACTTTTTGTTAAATCTGGATCCATAACAATTATAATATAAACTAATAAAAGTATTTTTATCAAGTTTAAAACTAATCATTAATTATTCATCATTTTTTAAAAGTAATTAAGTTAAAATTTTATTTATTTAAAATTTAATTATTGTGATTAACCTTTTTTCTATTTTTGGAGTGTGTATTGGTAGTTTAATGTATTGGAGTGTATAATAAGAATTTAAAGTTTTTAAAAATAAAAAGAAAAGTAACATGCAATTATTTCCTTTGACTTATAAAGTTAGAGGAGTCAATCGGGCGGGTTGAACGGGTTTCGATCATCTGAGTCTAGGTCAAATGAGTCAGGTAATTTTCTCGAATTATTACTCATCTGGGTTTGAATAAATGATAATTTAGAATGGTTAAATTATAACAATGTGGATGTTATTGAATAAAATATAATCTTAGTTTATAATTTTCTCGGGTCATTCGGGTTTTGACTCATCTGTGTTTAGATCATTCGGGTATGCTGGGTCTAAGGTCAGACGGGTTCGGGTTTTGGCCTCAGGTCACTCGGGTTTTGGATTTTTCGGATTTAGAACTCGGATCAATTGGGTCAGCCTTGTATTTTTTAATGTTTAATTCTTAAATTTATTATTATTTACTAAAAACAGGATGGGTCACGTGCAATGCACGTGGGAGTGAAGACTAGTACTATATTAAAAAGTACATTCTCTTGTGAAACTTTTGAATCGCCCATTATACCCTTATTTTTCGAATATATTTCTTAAATTTCATTACTTAAACTATTATAGTTTTATTCTATTAAGAACTCTATTTTAATTTAATTAAATCTAATATCTTTATAATTACTTCATTTTTATCATTTTACTATTTTTCTTTAAAAACTTGGATATATTTAAAAAATTTAACATACAATTTTATTCTACTAAAAACTCTATTTTCATTAAATTAAATTAAATATTTTTATAATTATTTTATTTTTACTATTTTAATTTAAAAGGTTAATTTGTGATTGATTTGTTTCTATTTGATAGTTAATGTATTGTGATTATAGTTTATTATTTCCCTAATTAGCAATTAATTTATTTGACTTATAATTAATTTCAATTATTGCTAGATAGAGTGTGTTTAGATTTGCTATTTTATTTTGTTAATATTTTTCTTTATGTGGAATCATTTTATTCTTTTGATAGTTAAACCCTATGTATATACAAATGGGTAGATTGGGTTGAATTTTGGTTCGATCAGTTTCGGGTTATACATGTTCAGTTAATTTTCGGTTTCAGATTGGGTTAGGTTCGGATCGCTCAAATGTCGGGTCATTTAAGTTCGGGTCAATTCTGGTTCGAGTATTTTTTGGTGTCGGGTCATATGGTTCGGATAATTTCAGGTTTGAGCTTCATATTTTCAGGTTCGGCTCTTTCCGGATTCGGGTCATTTAAATATAATTAATTCCAATTCGGGTAATTTCGGGTTAATCTCTCGGGTTTAATCGGGCTCGGGTAATTTTGGGTCCTGGTCGTTTCAGGTACAGATCATTGAAGATCTGGGTCATTTCGGTTTAGGATTTGGCGGATTTTTTGTTTTGTTTTTTTTCCTCAAATAAGATTGTATCAAGTTCGGTGTCAGGCGGTCGGGTCGGGTTGGGTACCCGCTCTCAGGTCAAATTTTGCCAGCCCTAATAATAAGATTCTTTACGACAAAATTAGTAGTATGCTTAAGATTTTAATTTTCATTTAATTTAAACATATTGGTTGCACATAAAATTAGTAATATACTTAAGATTTTAATTTTCATTTAATTTAAACATATTGAATCACGTGAAGGTGAGGACTAATTAAAATTAAAATGCATCTATGTTAATGGGAGTCTAGCGCATGATAAATAATTAATATGCAACAAAATCCTTGTAGTTTGCCATAAAAATTTTGGATATAATACTTGCATGCTATAAAAATGGATCAAATATAGCAACAGTAGATAGATCTTGTATATATTTTTAATGTGGTGCCTCTTTTTGGCTTTTTTTGGTATTTTCTCACTTTTCGGGTGACTAAAAAGGTCCTCGATGAATTTCCTCCCTTACTTTTCCTGCTGCCCTTTTTTGTAATTTACTATTTATTATTTATTATTAAATGTGTTTTAATTACATATTAATTGTGTGTGGATATTAGGATTTACCGGTTCAACTCCTCTGCCGGAATGCCAAAGGATTGGTGCTATAAATGTATCTGCTATAATGGTTGATTCATGGGTAAACTATTGACATTTCAGTTCTGTTTTCCTTTCGTTTTCAATTCTATTTGGGTGGGTTTCTTCTTCCCTAATATTTCTCTAAATTGGTTTCACATGGACTCCGTTCTGTTTCCTAAAATTTCCAGATGGACGTTGATAAGATCCTTCTATTTAATTTAGCAGCGCCTTAGGATGACATAACCTAAAGTGGGAACTTTCACTTCTCACAACAACATTTTGAGGTAAATTTGGATTTATTTGTTGATTATATTATTTGATACTTAAATTTAACAGTTCTTTATTCCTCTTTTATTTTACAAAAAGTTTTTTTTATTTATTTATCATTCGACTTCCTTTTTATTGAGATTTATATTAGTTGCTTATGTTTAGTATATTTCCATATTTCCAAAAACACAGTTAGCCAATGCTAAGTACAATCATTTTGTGATGCATTGTGTGATATGCTCCTGCAAATGTTCTCAACTAATTCAATTTCCCTACGACAACTATACATGCTCCTTAACTACAAAAAATTAGGCCTTCCTTATGCAGAAGCCAAATTCTTCCACCTACCCGAGTTCATTAATTTAACAATTGCAATCAAGATTAAAAAATGATCGCAGCGTACTATGTTTTTTTAGATAATCAACATACATTTCAAGCAACAATTAATATTAGCTTTATTTTGATGAATTATCTAGAGATGGAGGAGTAGAATATTAGCTTTATTTTGATGAATTACCTAGAGATGGAGTAGAATTTACGTAATGCACTTTTAGAATGAAAGAGAGGTCATGTGTTTTGTTTTATATATGCGAATTATTTGTTTCTATGTATGAGTTTCTCCTAACTGATTAACTTTCAGCCAATGCAATATCTTCTTACTAACCGAATTAAACAACTACAAAAAATATAACCCTAATAAGAAGATGACTGCAGCGCAAGCACAGGCCGCCCTGCTTGTAAATTTTAATCATAATACATTATTATAAACTATCAAATAATAAGATGTCAATCATAATAACTTTTTAAATTAAAATAGTAAAAATAAAATAATTATTAAATATTAAATTTAATTAAATGAAAATAAAGTTTTTAGTAGAATAAAACTGTATATCCAAATTTTTATTGAAAAATAGTAAAATGATAAAAATAAAGTAATTATAAAGATATATTAAATTTTATTAAATAAAAATAGAGTTTTTAGTAGAATAAAATTATAATAGTTAAGCAATAGCATTTAAGAAATATGTTTGAAAAATAAGGGTGTAAAGATCGATTCAAAAGTTTTACAAAACTCGTACTTATATATATATATATATATAAGGAAAAGCATAATCTCCAACTATTTTAAGAGCATCTTTACGTCGGCTAATCCAAGTAATGAAGCAATTCAACAGGTGCTTTCTACAATGGAAAAACAATTGAGCGAGGATATGAGAACAAGGTTAGATGCTAAAGAGGCCATCTTCCAGATGTCAGGTTCCAAGGCTCCAGGACCAGATGGATTTTCTTTGGGATTTTTTCAGAAATGCTGGCATATAGTGGGAGTGGATGTGACTAATTTTGTACTGGATTTTCTTAATAATGGTAAGCCTCTCCTGGATGTCAATCACACTAACATTATACTAATTCCGAAATTAAAGGAGCCAAAATTGGCTTCGGATTTTCGGCCAATTAGTTTATGCAATGTGATTTTTAAAATAGTCTCGAAGGTCTTGGCTAATCGTAGGAAAGAGTTTCTTCCCTCCATAATTGGAGAAAACCAGAGTGCTTTTGTACCGGATAGAATGATTTATGATAATGCGATGATTGTTTTCGAAACTGTACATTTCATGAGAAATAAAAGAACTGGTAGACAATCACATATGGCTCTTAAGTTGGATCTTAGTAAAGCATATGATAGAGTTGAGTGGCACTTTCTAGAGGCAACAATGAGAGCTATGGCTTTTCCACCTAGATGGATTTCGTTGGTAATGAAATGTGTTAGGTCTGTTACGTATTCTGTTCTAGTGAATGACGAGCAATGTCCACGGTTTACTCCGACTAGAGGGTTACGACAAGGTGATCCATTGTCTCCATATTTATTCTTGTTATGTATGGAGGTTTTCTCGGGTATGATTGATTCAGCTAGTAGGATAGGGTTGCTTCATGGGGTGTCAGTATCAAGAACAGCTCCGCGAGTGTCACATTTATTTTTTGCAGATATTCTTGAGAGCTACCAGATCCGAATGTCAGGTGATGTTGTCTTTGCTGAAGGATTTTGAATCTGCATCAGGTCAGAGAATGAATGTGGACAAATCATCCATTTTGTTTAGTGCCAATGTTGGGATCGCGACAAAAGATGATATCATGAGATTTCTGGGTATCAGTCGTGTTTTAGAGCGGGACAAATATTTGGGCCTTCCGATTATGATAGGAAAGTCCAGAATTAGGGAACTACAGTTCTTAAAAGAGCGCCTTCAGAACAAGTTAAGGAGTTGGGAGTCGAAGTTGTTTTCTCGTGCGGGCAAAGCAGTGATGATCCAGGCGGTAGCGCAGTCGATTCATGTGTATCTAATGAGCGTTTTTCTTTTCCCAAAATCGTTTGTGAAATAGTTGAATTCTATTATCGCAAAGTTTTGGTGGGGTAGTACAGAGAATCAGAGGAAGATCCATTGGAAGAATTGGGATTCGTTGTGTATATCCAAGGCAGATGGAGGTCTAGGTTTTAGGGATCTTGAAGCTTTTAACCTATCTTTGCTCTCTAAGGAATGTTGGCGCCTTATTCAAAACCCGGACTCTTTGTGTAGCCGTTTGTATAAGGCAAAATACTTCTCGTCAGGACATTTTTTGGAAGCTAGATTAGGTTCTAATCCTTCGTTTGTCTAGCGTAGTCTACTTGCAAGTAGGAAAGTAATTGAAGAGGGCTCACGGTGGAGGATAGGCTGTGGTAATCTTGATGTGTGGCAGGATCGTTGGGTTGATAATCAAAATTCTTGTCGTCCTATACCGCGGGTTGAACCATACAAGCCACCGTTGAGAGTGGCGGAGCTGATAGGTTTTGATAATAGGACTTGGAGTGTTGACTTGGTGATGGATACGTTTGAGGAGGAGGATGCTTGGCGTATTTTGAGTCTTATTGTGCCTCGACAGCCGATCCCCGATCGTTTGATATGGAATTTCAATAAAATGGGGTGCTTTACGGTACGCTCTGCTTATTATGTAGAGCGTAAACTCTTGGGTCGAGGGGACATGTCGGTTGGAGATAGGCTTCCTATATGGAAGCTGATATGGAATTCTTCGGTACCACAAAAAGTGAAGTATTTCATTTGGCGTATGGTATGGAACATTCTACCAGCAAAAATTACTTTACGGTATCGAGGCCATAATATTAATGATAATTGTGAGGTATGCGTGGGTACCGAATCCTCTATTTACCATATATTTTTTGGATGCCGATTAAGTGAGCAAGTTTGGGAAAATGTTTGCCCATGGGTTCCTCTCTGTTTAGAGCAGTGGGATACGGAGACTGACTTCTGGAATTATTTTGTTATTAAGGCGGCATTGGTAGGGTAGCTAGACAAGGTTTTTTATGTCTTATGGGCTTTATGGAATAATAAGAATAAAGCGTTATATGAGTCCGTTTGTGCTACACCTGTAGCTTTGGTGAAGTCTATTGTATCACTAGAGACACTGAGTTCAAATGTCACTGATAAAGTCATCGAAGGTTATATGGGTCCAAAGCAAACGAGTTGGCTTCCTCCACCTCATGGCACACTAAAAATAAATTCAGATGCTTCGTTTTGTGCTACTAGAGGAGAGGCGGGCTTGGGGGTTGTCATTCGTAATAGTAGCGGTGAAGTAGTTGTTTCAGGTTCGAGGCAATTAAGTTGTGTTTCAGATCCGTTATATGCTGAGGTCCATGTTATATTGTTTGGCTTTGAACTGGCACTGGAATATGGCATGGAAAATTGTATGATTGAAAGCGACTCTCTAGTTGCGATTAATGAAATTAACAAGTGTGGTTCATCTTATTGGGAAGGAGGTGTTTTGATAGATGAGATTAGGGATTTGGCATCTTTATTTGACAAATGTACTTTTCATTTTGTTAATAGGGAAGCTAATGTTTTGGTACATAGGATGACTAGTTTAGGGCTTGATGATATGTGGTGCGGGAGTGTTCCTCCTGATGTTTTGTAATCCCGAAATTTTTCTCATTAATGAAAGTTCAATTTAATCTAAAAAAAAAGTCCTTTAACTTGCTCCGCCTCAACGGGGTGGCTTAATGGCAGGAAGCCGAGTGTAATGTCTTCTCACATAAACTCTTGCTTGTTTCCACCATGTGTTAAGATCCACTCTTGGCAAGCCACACTATTGCACATAGGTGTGCCCCTCACCATGAAGTCCCTGAGATTTAAGAGGGAGCGGAGGACTGAGAGTCCTGGGTTCAATAATGTCCACCAGGAAACCCCTTTTTTGAATGAAAAAAAATCCTTTAGATTGCTCCAATTTGAGAAGCCAATTATATGATTCGGAGTGAATGTAATCGGGCTAGAAATCGACTAGTTATCAAGTTTTGTGTAAGGATGATTGATGGTCGAAGAAAGAAAGCCAAATATATTTTGCCCGAAGTCACAAAAGAAAATTGTTTTAAATAATAAGAATGCCATAAAATGAAGTGATATTGATAATATAGCTAGAGAGCAGCTAGAATGATGATCAATTGATCATAGATTCATAGGTGAAAAATAAATAGATTTTAGGTAATTAATATTGTCTACTTTGGCTTGAACATTAACAGAAACGAGAAATCCGTTTGTGACTTCAGGCCCAAACCAAGGCCCGTTTAAAAGGTTTTTTTATTGCAACTTCTTCTTTTTTTTTATCCCATCCGGTATCCAGAACTTTACCTTGACTAATCTGGATCCGACCCACGTCGTACACCTAGTTATGATGAGTGAGTCTCCCAATATACCAACCTTTTTCTTTCATATATAGTGCTATTTATCTTTCAATAGGAATATTAATTTCGTACTTTGTCCCCAAGAAAAGTTAAAAAAATTATAAAAAATTTCAGCACTACTCATATTCAAAGTCAAACAAGCAAGCAACATACCGATCGCCTTGCAGTCCAAGAAACCAAATAGAGAAGTTCAACATTTTCCAACTTCTTTAATACATAATTCTTGAAAAAAGAAAAACAGCTTTGACCAAATCAAAATCTGCATTAAACGTGGGGGATACGCTTACTTATATATAAAAACTCACCTTAACTTCAAAATTTGCATTAAACGTGGGGGATACGCTTGCTTATATATAAAAACTCACCTTAACTAATTAGAATCCTCAATATAGAGGAAGCCAGGCCTTGCTATAATATTCTTTCTGAGCAGGCAATATAATTTGGGTTTAAAAAAAAGTTTGTAAATACAATAGCAATTGATCTACATTAAGCAAGATTTTATTAGGTTTTAGTTTATTTAATTACAAAGTGCTAGAGAGAAGAGAAGAGCAAAAAAAAGAAGTCATTATTAGATAGAAAAGATGGTGTCAATGAAGATGCAGAAGAGGCTAGCAGCTAGAATACTCAAGTGTGGTAAGAAAAAAGTGTGGGTAGACCCTTCAGAAGCCCTTCAAATCTCCATGGCCAATTCTAGTATGTCTTTTTATTTCTTTAATTCCCTTTTTATTTCCTTAATTAACTCCCCTTTTGCGTTATAAATATATTGTTTTCATGTTATAATAATATGGAAAAAATACTTTTTGAATGATATTCTCCCAAATAATTAATTAAGACAATAATTTAATTCAAGATTTAGCCCCTAGTTATAAATAAGAAGAATTACAATTAAGTTTAGGAAATACATGACACCGAATGTTTAGGAAAAAAAATTTACAGTACATGACTTGCCAATACATGAGACAGAATGTTTTTGTTGTAGGGATGGAGATAAGAAAGCTGGTCAAGGATAGTTTTATCATCAAAAAGCCTAATGTGACTCACTCACGATGGAGAAGCAGGCAATCCCATGAAGCCAAGAGGAAAGGAAGGCAATGTGGATATGGAAAGCGAAAGGGGACGAGAGAAGCAAGGCTACCCTCTAAGCTTTTGTGGATCACAAAAACTAGGGTTCTAAGGCGATTGCTTCGGAAGTATAGAGAAATGAACAAGATTGATAAGCACATGTACCATGAAATGTACATGAAGGCCAAGGCAGGTTCTTTCAAAAATAAACGTGCAATTCTTGAGAATATTCATAAGGCTAAGATGGAGAAAATTACTTGCCAAAAGAAGGCTGGTTTTGATCAAATTATTGCTATCAAATCCATTGGTAAAGTTAGTAGGGAAAGGGTTACATGGAGGAAAGAAGGATTGAGTCAACCAATTGAAGTAACTAATGTGTTGAATAAAGCAAATTTAGAATGACTGAACATGTTTGCTGTACAGAGTCATTGTTGTTGTTGTTGTTTTTCGAATGTGTATTTTCATGTTTTTGGATTTGTAAGGTTGGGTTTCTTACTTTCTTGGACATGATAGTTTTTAAATCCAGAAATTTCAATCTTTTTTTTTCTTTTTCTTATTGGGGTTAGTAGCACCATTTCGTCATTTGATCAATCTTTTCATTAGATTTTAATTCACCAAAAAAAAAAAAAAAACCTTGCAGATGAATTGGCATTTGTCAAGCTAACTCTTATTCTTATTGTTCAAGCTTGTTTCACTTTCAAGTCTCGACCACATTTTTAATTTTATTTATTCCACGACACAAAATGAACCATAAAACGGTACCCGCAAATTATTAACGTTTCCTACAAATTATACGTTGAAGGGTACAAACAATGATCATAATTTGTTCATGTGGAACATTATGCTTTTCCAGCAGAACCAAATAGATGCATCTTCTCCGCAATCACAGCTTTCATGGCTTCTTTGGCAGAAGCCATTACATGTACTAGATCTCCCTTGGGGCTGCTCAGTGACTCCATGTATGCTTTTCGTACCTCAGTGTTCACGTTGAACTTCCTCACACCCCGCTCTATGCATCCCTGTCCAAGGTAATAGACAAGTTTAACAAGCTCAATCAGCCTCAAATATATTCACAAGCATTTCTTTAGGCTTTTATCCAGTGCAACTGTGCATCCAGTAGACATAAGCAGTATTTCAACTGTCACATTATGAATAACCTCAATCGAGAAAATCGAATACCTTCACAAGTTCCTTTGACAAACCAGAGGCTCCATGGAGAACAAGAAAGACTCCTTTCTTCGAACATAGCGAATATAGATCCTGAACAAAGACAAAAAGTTGGAATCTACAACTCAGCTAAGTAGATTTATGTAGGGTTGTGTTCATCAAATTGTTCTTTTGCCTAAAACATGGAAAACTAACATGTAGGATTTAAAGATCAGGAAAACTATAATTTTAGCTTCTCAGTGAACATAAAATTAAGAAAATTGGATGCAATCTGTTAAGAATCTAACAAGTACTATTCAAGGTACATACATACATGAGAGTGTGTTCAATCAAAACCTCTGTAAATATAAGTACACATAGAAAACGAAGTTCCTAACTCAAAATTTGCTGCTGGTGTTCACAGAGTTCTATAGAGAAGCACCATTGAGAGCTCAGTAAATTTATCGGTTAATTTTAGTCTAACTTTCACCATTTCTCTCTAACATATTGGAATTTGGTAGAAAAATTTACTATCACATCTACCATGAACCGGAATTCAGCATAGAACAAGATAAGTACTCAACTAAATGCTGTTGCCATGATTAAGAGAAAGACTCAATGCAATGGCTAATTAAACACAGTCATCTGAACAGTAATAAAATAAACCATGACAGAAAATGATAATTATGTATACTAGACCTGAAGCAAATCGAGTTTAAGATTTGGGCCACTTGCTGGGTATTTCCCATGTACATTCCCAATGCATACTGCCAAGGCATCTATGCCTGTCTCAGCTATGAATTCTTGAGCCTGAAGTTCATGGAACGAGTTACGATATGAGCAATAGAAAAATGATAGTAAAGCAATTTTAATCTGATTAAATCCAGTTAACCTGATTAACATCAGTCAGTCTTGCTTCATAATCTTCAACAGTCAAATCATCTTCTGTTCCTGACAATCTTCCAAGTTCTGCCTCCACAAGCATATCCTTTGAGTGGGCCAACTTTGATATGTGCTTTGTGTAAGAGATATTCTCCTTGAAGGGAAGATCTGAACCATCCACCATTACTGAATCAAAGCCCTTCATTTCACAAACAAAGTAGAACTATGTTATAACATATGGAATGTTAAGAATTACCACTCCACAAACAAATTGTAATACAGTTTTAATTCATGTACTCAATTTAGTATACTGATTCTAACTCACCAGCTCGAGAGATTCCAACAGATCTTTCTTCGAAGTACCATGGTCAAAGTGAACAGTGATGGGAACCTGCCATAATGCAGTTGCATTAGCTCAAACTTCTTTTTTCTCTTTTCCTGTTTTCTTAAAACAGCAGTTAAGTAATTGTCTTAGGACTCTTTACTAAGTCCTATTTGAGCTATAGCCAACATCCAGAATATATTGTATATCACTTCCACAAGTAACAAGTAACATCTTCACTTGAGAATTTGGCTCAATGATAGGTGAAAGTATCCCCAAATTCAAATAGCTGGCTCAAATTACCCCTTCCCATATACATATATGTGTGTGCATTTATATACACCTTTTACCACTCATCCATAAAGAAGTGCAATTTTAATTTTTACCACTATACTTTCTAGTTTGGTTAAGAACTGGTCATAAACTTGTAGAATATTCGTTTATTTCTACACGGAATATTCTTTTACTGTTAACTTTTGATAAATTTTGAACCAAATTAAAAAGTACAACGGTAAAATTGCACCCATTCAAAAATCAGTAGTAACTTAGTCACCCCCCCAAAAAAAAGAAAAAGAAAAAAGTAGTAAATTTGGTTAATTACCCTGTGTAGAGTGATAAATTTGAACCAAAAAAGTAAGAAGTAACATCTTAAATTCTACATATTCTTATCTCACCAAGAGGTAAATTTATATAATAAAGAGATAAAAGAGACAATTAATTTGTGCCTGTATATGTTTTTGTGTATTCCGAATCTATAACCAACTTAGAATTTTAGCATAACAAGCAATTGAAAGACCAAATATAGATATCTGTAAATGCAATCTAGATGTTGATTGATAGTACTACCAGGACAAACAACATATGGTTTAACAGACAAATTTGACAACCAGACCACAACACATGGAAGATGTTACTTTAGTTAAATCCTTAAAGGAATGATTTGCAATTAAATTTGTAGCTTAGTTCATTCTTTTTCCATTTTCCCTCAGTAAATGAATTGCCACTTACGCTAGCCCGTTCTGCAGCAGATATACAACATGCAACCAAGGTAATCCCTCCTTGCTTAAAAGCACCAGGATGAACCTGGAAAAGAAAATGTGTAGATTAGGAAATTTTCTTGAATTGAGCATAATGAAAGAAACTATAAAATCCAAAATCAATTATTGAAACACATTATATAATTGGTGTTTAGAAATATTTTCCTTTTTAAATGGAAAATGAAGCATAATCTCTTACATAAACAACCATGTTCATTCTCATTAAGAATATTAGCACCAAAAAGGGAAAACAACGAAAGAGAGCAAGAAAATAAATTAAGAAACATGAAAAAGCTGGCAACAAATTGTTGATGATGGGCCTACTGGGTATGATGGTGGAGCAATACGTAAGGCTTTGCTTGTTTGCTTGCTAGGAGGATGGAAAGAAGGATGCAAAACATTATAAGCCAATAGTTTTGCTAAGGTAAGGAAGGTGGTAATTAGTCAAAACTGACAAGTAATTTAACAGTTAAAAAAAGTTAATTTCATACTACCTTGAGTTGTCAGGGGTAATATCCTTGCCATGAAGGCAGAAACTAGACCAAATAAAGGTATATCAGGGCTGTGCTGGGCTTGGGCCTGGCATATGTGTTTTATATGTAAATGTAATGTCATATTCCCAAACATATGATCAGCTATAAGCAGTCACTTAGGCTTTGCTTGGTAGGAAAGAAAAGTGGAGTGAAGAGGTTGGGTGAAATAGTGGAAAGAAACTAATTTGAGCTACAGCTCCATAAGAAAAAAAAAAAAGGGAGAGATGAATACTCTCTCCTCAGGTATACAAGTACAAGTTTGTCCAGATCTTATATATATATATATATATATATACCTTGAATTAAAATAGAATGAGTATAATAGTACAAAATAATATCATTATAATCCTCTTTCTGTCCATTTTTCAACTCTACCAAGCAATGGAGGGAAAATTATGAAGTTTTCTATATTTCCTACCAAGCAATGAGGTCCCTTTAACATCAGACCTCAGGGATTACTTGTTGGATAACAGACATTTGATTCCAAGTTTAAAGCTCAGATGTCTAGAGGACCATGTACACTGCAAGACGAAAATAACTATATCTACATTATAATTTACTTTCTAAAACCAAATTCTGACCTGTAAAATAGCTGGACTATGTTCTTGCTCTGCAGCTGCTACTACTGCCTCAACTCCTTCCATGTTATAGACATTGAAGGCTCCAACAGCATAGTGTCCTCTTTCTGCATTCTATAAGCAGAAAAACATTGTTAATATCTGGAATAGAAATTGATAACAATAAAAGTAATAATACAATATACAAATAATGCTCACAAGAAGGATCTCTTTTGTTGATGAAAGTCTGAGAGGGCGAGCCCAAGATCTCACTACTTCAGCAAGTGCTTTGCTGTCACCAACATTACCTTAGAAAGGTAAATTCACTACAGTTAGGTTCAAATTTTTGCATTCAACAGAATCTGCTAAAACAGATGAAACAAAAACTCAATATTTACCAGGGAAAACAATGTATGGAACTCCTGGATGTCTGCTTTCAGAACCTAGCTCCCATAAAGGGATTCCAGCTAAGGCTTGTCCTACTACTTTGGCACGTTTTGCTTCCAGAGCTTTTGTAGCAAGGTCTGATGACGTAATTCCACCCTAAAATAGAAGGCATAGATCATTATATTCTTCTTTTTTTGGCGATGATCATTATATTCTTTCAATACAGCTAAATAACTGTAATCTTTTCACTCAATTGATAATTAACAGTAAAAAACATTGATAAACATGAAGGAGTAACATTATGCAAAGTAGAAGCATTTCATTTTGCTGATAAGAGTTAAAGGCCAACCATCAACAATCTCGTAGAGACAATAACAAACTATGTTGCTCCTAGTATCCATTTCTTCATTTTTCTTTTAATCAGCAGTTTCCAACAGATGTCCAACGGACATGACCAGGTATGGAGGTCTGAACCTCCAAATATATAGGAAAACTTAGAAGATTTTAACTACAGTGTTAAACACATAGCCCTGTTTGACTTACTCTCGAGTGCATCTAACGTAGCTAATAACAAGTTAAATTTCACTTCAAATAAAACCTAGAGTAATAAAAGGCACCAAAAACATGCAGAGAGATAAGAGTAACCGTTGAGAACTGCTCTCAAGAACTTAGAACTATCAAACTATCTAATCAATGGCTGCCAATTATAAAGTTTCTGGGGCTTTCAATTTATTTTATGGTGACATGTTCTTTCATATTATTGATCAAATGAGGAATCCTACGCTGTAAGTTTGTTACATTTGAAACAGAACCAGTTTCAAGTCTCCCTCTCACATGCTATTAATGTTGGCAAGGATCCATTTTCTTTGCGAGAATATTTTCTAGCCAAAAGTTAACATGGAAAAAATAGTATATGATCGCTCAGCATCTAGTTATTAACTTAGTTGATACAATACATCAATTAAATCAACATTATTCCTAAGAAAATATTGGGGTAACATGTCTAAGCAAATACAAAGATTTTTTCAACTTCAGTTGCCAAAGAATGAAAGACAGCAGCTGATGATGGCAGTGACTGCAAAAAGCTAGTATAAAGAGGGGAAAAAAATTTCTTGATAGGCACTTTTCTATCAGGTAGTAGCATATGGCTTCCAACAGATACTTTAGTATGGCATAACTGAAAAATACAGCCACGAAAAACTTGGTCCTCTGTAAGAACTAAATTACCTTGGCAAGAATGTAACGAGGTCTTGTAGTTATCCGCCTAACTACTTCAACCAGCGCAGAACTCACTTTGAAGTTGATCTCTAAGCTCTCAGAAGCAGCTATCCAGAGGTAGGTAAAACAGCTCTCATTTTCAGTAGATAGAAAAGAATAATTTACCTTTGATAGAGATAAATAATTGCAGTAGTATCTGAATCTATCTTACAATCAGCATTATTTTCCAAGAAAAGCAATAAAGGAAAATAGTTCTTAATACTTCAGCTTTTATGCAAATCAAATCAGATGAATTAACAAAAAAGACCTACTTTTTCCGGTGATAAGTTGTCTGCTGCTCATAATCAGAGTATCTTTCCGAGCTGCAAGAAAAACAGATGCCATTTCTGCTGTTCTATTAATTTCTCCCTCTCTCTCCTCTGCCGACTTCATAGCAACTTCATGAACAGAAACCTGTTCACCGGAAATGAGGAAAACTTAATTAGAACCCAGTGCAAAGCAATTCCCAGTGGGCAGATTGCATATCCTATTTTTCATATTTTGGTGTCAAAAGGGCCATATTTAAGCCTAAGTACAAAACACAGAAATATAGTATGAAATATGATCACCTCAATGCTTTTTAACATATGTCCATATTGTAACTGAAGCTCTTCAACCTGATGATTGTGAAAAACATGCAATCAAGAGTCCATCAATTTAAAAATTATAATAACAATAAACTTTTAAAATCCACCACTTTTTAACCTGTTTTGTTGTTTTGGGAACATATGAACCAACAACAATTAGTCCACCACTTCTCTCTTTGTTTATTCCAAGATCCTTAGGGAGGATTCGAGCTTTGGGTATAATTCCAATGCGGGCAGAAACAAAGCTGGCCGCAGTACGGCATAAGAAAGATTTCCCCTTAAGTTCTGCCTGTCAATTCCATGTAAGCATATGAGCCAAACCACTCAATATTAATCATTATGTTCCAAAATACAATAACTATAATGAAAGCCACAAAATTAGCAGTATCCTTGCCTGTATCATTCCGGCAGCAAATACAGCCATGTCTCTTTCACTCGCTGCATTTACTATGCATGTTGATCCCTGCTTCAACAATAAATGAAAATGCGGTGAATAGTTTGTAACTAGTCATGAAGTTCTCTAAAGAAATCCAGCCAATAGCATCATTATCAAAGAAACTTCAATAGAAAAAAGGTGTGTGATGCATTAGATGATGCCCGCAATATAAAGTCCTTATAGTTACCCTAGTTACAAATACAGTTTCATCCTACTATTATTGGGTACCAAAAACTATGCCAGGCTTATTATTGTCATTTTAAAAGAATAAACACTAGATAAGTGGTAATTCCTCTATTCGAAAAACCATTTGCATATTGCCAATAGTAAGCAAATTGATGGGAGTGACCTTAAGATCTGTGGTAAAATAAACCCAACTAACTAGGATAATGTAGAGAGTTTTGACACAGTAGGCTATATGACAAAGGGAATTCCATCTTTACTAATTCTTAGAATATTTTAATATCATAAAATGTTGCGCTAGATCCTTGGCTATATGTCCTACAATGAAACACAAAACAACCTCTCCAATTACTTTATCTTGCCCTTCACTACGTGATGGCCAATTATCATCCAACTAGATGCATTGACTGTCCTCTAACCTAATTATGCCTCTCTCTCTCTTCTCTCTTTCTATGGAAAGGGTTACCTAGTTCTCTTCCTCCTCAATTGTTAGTACAACACTACCTCCACCTCAATATTCTAGCATAAATCGATGAGAACCAGCTGAACTGTTGTTCAAGTTGTACAGAATTGTAAGCAGTTAACTACAAACTTTACCAGTCAACAAGAGTACATTATTAGCTGCACAACATAGTTTGGTGAATGCACAAGATTCAAGTAGGTGAAACTCATAGGTCATCTCTTTATGGCTATTAAAAAAGTTAACTCATTAACTAGGCACAACTGACTAAGAAAAATGCCAAAAGGAGTGATAATTAAACTATAGGTTTAAACCAGTTCACATGACCTTAACATGTAGGAGGGTGAGCAAGCACACAAAGATATCCCCCTACAAGTGGACTTGCATGCACATGCACTTTAAAGCAGAAACGCACAAGGACAAACCCACACAAAGAATACCTTCTCCAAACTGCAAAGAAGCTCACAAACTGCATCTGGTCCACCTTTCCTTAAAAGTTGGATCGAAATGGATACAACACTGCTGGCCGGAATGCGTCCTGCTGTTTTCTCCTCCACCCACTGATACATTTAGGTGAAGCAAGTAGCAAACTGAAATAATTTCCTTTGGAAAAAAGATTAAAAGGGCATTTCAAGTAGATAACAGAAAAACTCAGACCTCTCGAAGGTTCGAAGATCTATAACCAAAGGCTGCATCTTTAGCAAACTCTGTGTCTCCTGCAGGAACAAGCCTACAGCAAATATGATCCAATGAGTGCTTATCAGAGAATACGTTGTTTTTCTTTTGGTCATTTTTTTCTTTTATCGCGGTATCTCTGACTGTGCGCGTGTGGAGGGGGGAGGAGATAAGATAATAGAAGCCAATTTCTATTCAGATATAATCAAGAGAAAGCTGGTACCTATCAGAATCTGCCACATAGTGTACATCTTCAATGGTATAACGGCCTCCTTGGAGAAAAAAGGGGCAAAGGATCCATGCATCCACCTGACCTAGTACTGAAACAGCTGCATCTGGTTCCTGTATTACATGCATGCAAAAGTTGTTATGTGGCTGGACATGTTAGTACAACACTTGTTTTAGTACTTATGCAATATTCTCAAACTCATTCTTCTTGCCTCTGGAAAATGACCACGTAATGTCGAATCACCCCTCAAAACAACAGTGTAATCAATATTCTCAATTGATTTAGCTGCAGTGTGAAGATTGCTGCATATATCTTTGATTAATGCAGTTGCCTGGAAAATGTTAAATTTTTACTCAGACAAGAAATGAAATTGGAGAAATTATGGTTGATAATAAATTTTTAATTAAATTTGTTTTTCTCTATGGAAATTGCAGTGAAATCTAGGCATCAAATAACCTTAAAATGTGAAGAAAACTCTACCTTCTCAGAACTTAGAGATCTCGAGTTAGTCAGAATGAAGAAGCATATAGGCTTTTTTCTAAAGTGTTCAATGAGCGATTCAACACTCCTGCATATGACAATACATAATAGAACAAACTTAGTACCTTCTAGAAGTCAAGATTGTTCCATAATACTGCCAACAGAAATCATAACTACGTAATGTACTTAAAACCTAGAAAGGGTAAAATTTGCAAAAAATAAAAGATTGTATAAGCTTAATTTTAGGACATAAACATCAGTAGATGTTTTTAGAACTCCAGCTTAACAAGGCTCTGTTGGGTAGATGCTTTTGGCCTTTTTTGTGAAAATGAAGCAAAAATATAAAAAATGAATAGAAAACCATGATACAGAAAAGCAAAATGAAAAAGCATCTAGTAAATGACCTACGAAACTACGAAGCATGAATATGAATTTGAGATATTGGTATGCCATGATACAGACATAATGACATGGAAATTTTGAAAATTTTGGATATGGATTCAGGATACAGATACATTTTTCCCGAATATTTATGGGTATATTTTTTATTAAAAAAAAAAAGATTTTAGGTTATACTAATAAACAATGATGGGGCCGATAAGCTTAAAAATCAATTAAAACAGAATCATATGCCCCTGTAATGCATAAGTTATAGTCAATATCCAATTGACCCTTCCCCTCAAAACCCTAGCCTTCTTGTACGGTGGCATTCTTCTCTTTGAAAACCATCAGACCCCCACTCCCGTTATTACTTTCTCCCCCGTCTCTCCCCTGAATCTGATGGCTCAGATTATATTGTGCTACTAAAAGCAAGGCCATCATGACACCCAAGCTAGTCATTTATCTGCTGGTTCTTTTCTTATGTATCCCATTATATTCTCCTGGCTTCTCAGTATCCGACACAAACACAACCTGTAAGTAAGGGGGGTTGAGGGATTTTCATGCTTCATAATCAAGCAGTTAGAAAACTAAAACAAATTATACTTACCATTCAGTTAATACCTCAACATCATGAACAGTTTGAGTTCCGGTTGGATCATCGTCAAGAACAACCAGTGTCTTTGAATTTTTCTGATTTAGCCTATGTATATCACTGATAGGATCCACGGGCCACTCAGGTGGAAGACTTTGCAAGACAACTTCTTTCTTAAGAGCTGGAAGTTTTCCTTCAACTCTAACACCTGTCAGGGTTTCATAGACCTACAGAATGAGGAAAAAGGGTCACATCTACAACTGGCCAATTCACAATGACAATGACCATTTATAGATGGTAACTTTAAAATCACGTTTTCATATATAGTGAGAAAATGGGCAGGTTCAGCTTTAATTATTTCAGGTTTTTGATCACTATGTATCATTTCAGGTTTGAGTTCTTCAGGTTTGGCCACTTTGTATTAGGTTATCTCTCGGTTCATAGCTTTACTCTTTTTCTTGAGTCAGCTTCGGGCTTCTTTGGGCAGGTTTCGGGATTGGATTTAGTTTGCCACCTTAAGTTATTTAAAACGAAATTGCAGAAAACCTAGTTTTACTATTTAAAAGGCAAAAACAATTTGACAAATATAATCACTTAAGTAACCAAAATAATTAAATTACAAAGAGATAATTCATAGAAAATCTTTTGCTGCTTATATGAAATTGACAAATATAATCTTTTAAGTAACCAAAATAAATTAAATTACAAAGAGATTTTCAACTAAGTCTAATTTAGTGTTAATCCAACAACCAGTTATATCGTACTCACAGACTGAAAGTAATATTTCTATCAGATTTGCATAACATGATATAATATTCACTGATATTCAAACTATATCATCTAATGTTTCATAGTCAATACCTCACCACAAATTAATAAGGTAACAACCATAATCAACCTCCTTCTTCTTGTAAGAAGTTTGATCATTAAGTTTTTAGTTTATTTGTTGGACTATCATTACCCAGAAGAAAATTTTAAATAATGTTATTCCTAGCCATTACTCTAGATAGTTCTAAAAGAAATAGCTTAAAACATCCAACATTCTGGGAATCAGGGCATAATAGGCAACAGAGGTTAGTAAATTGAGTTGCAAGATCAAATCGTCCAAGTTCAAAATATGGGGACTGATAAATAGAAATTAATTATTGGAAGTATTTGGAACACTTTCAAGCAAGTAGATAGAAAGAATTTAACCATTAAAATATTCTTTAAATCTTAATACTATCTTGAAAGGAAACTAATTTGAATAGTCTGTTCTATCAATAGAGAATAAATGAATGATACAACAAGTGCATACCTTAACCACACCAGCATCGTCTTGCCTGCCCCAACCAGCAGCAGATCCTTTCCAAAAGTAATATTTCAGTGTTATATGTAAGGAATATAAATCAGAAAAGATAATTAAAATAAAAAGGCAGAAAATGAAGGGATAAACATAGAAAATCTTTGGCTGCTTATATGAAATTGCATCACACACACAGACAAAAGATTCCGAGCTGTGGGCTCTGGAGAGATGGCCTCCACCGGATGGCTAAGCAAGCTAATATTGGGAAACTGATGCTACTGTTTTTATAAGCCTTCTTACTGATACCAATCTCCATAATCGCATCCTTTATTCCCTTGTCATCGATTACAGGAAGCTTATGAATGAATTTTGACATAAGACATTCAAGCACACATTCAGCGAAGTAAAACAGTGTGCAGATGCTATTGCCACAGAAGGCAGTAGTCTTTTTGGTTATTTCTCAATGGACTTATCCTCTTTTGTTAATTATATTGTATGTGATTCCCCACCATACTTTCTTACCTTCATTCTTGTTCCAGAGGCTAATGAGGATTTTAAGTTATGAATGTTCCAATGCCACCATATACACACACAAGGTAACTCTACCTTAAACAGTCAAATGCTAAGCTAATTTTTACATGGACAGAAGTGGACCTACCCTAAACAGTCATAGACAGAAGTGGACCATGACTGACATGGCTTTTTGAAGATTTTGACATTTGCTGTATAAGATTTTCAACTTTCATACTTATCTTTACTTACCCTTAAATTGAAAAGTTTTTAATGTAAATCTTTCTTTTTTACCTTTTAAAATTCTTACTTAAACCTTTCCCACCCTGAATGTTTTCTAAATTTTTAGTCGATGCATAATACCTTCTATAGAACTCTGAATTCAAAGAATCCGTAATAATTTTTAATTTCTTAAAAAAAGCTGCTACCAGATCAACTAAAGGTGAATATGAACTGGCCCAGTTTAAGTGCCAAAATAAATCCAGTCAAATTACATTTGTGGGATAAAGAAAATGAACATAAAGAGTTAGATCTGCACAATTTACTCCCTGGCTCTGCAAGAATATGTGTCTCCATGATTTTTCAATTCTTTGGATGCTACAAAGTTGAAGGGGTCTAAAATCATTTAAGAAAGCTAGCAAGGTTCATATGGTCCAAGTCTATTTTAGGCAAAGATAAGCGAACCATAAATGGAGAGGCAGTCAAGAAGCTAGTAAAATTTACACAACAAGTCTCTTCATGTCTGACAATGTAAAAAGAGAAAACCGAAGAGAATAAGATAGAATATGCTTTACCTGCCAAAAAGAGTTGATGTGCCACAGTTGAAATATGGAGCGGAACTTTGCGGGTTGAGCATTCACGAGCAACAATTCCCTGTAACAACTATGCTTAGTCTCACAGCTGAGTGACAATCTTTAGTCACTACTATAATCTGTTTGTTTCCATTGAAAGATAGAACAAAACTTATTATCTCACCAGATCCTTCACAAAGATATCAAGAGCAGAGTAAGGGGTATAGTCATTGTCCAGCATGTGAGGAACACGATTTTCAAACATCCTGCAATATGACCAGAACTCATTCAAAATTGAAAAGGAAAAATTCTAACCTCTGGGACCAGTTATTCTAATAAACATAATTCAAGGATTTTCATGGTGATAGAGTTTCCAATTTTTGCGACAACTTATCAAGTTTTCCACAGATTATGTGACACTATAACATGTAATTTGTAGACCCATGCATGCCATGCTTGATTGTGATCATGGCCTGAATATTGCAACTTGAAAGATATAGACACAAGGAGACATCTATTGAAGTTTGGATTCATTACTTTTTCATATACTATGTATTCATCTATTTTCCGTCGACACTACTTCAAAGTAGAACAGCTAAAGATATACTCAACACTTGTGATAATGTAAAGTGATGTAAGCTATTGACAAGAATAATTACAACTAAACCCCCATAATTAATAAAAGAAAAGGCAAAATTCTAATGCAGCAGAACATAAGAGTGCCACTGTAACAGAAATAGACAGATGCACTTGTTTACATCCTCAGCTGAGTGGCAATAACTATTCAGAGCCAAATTTTGGGAAATTGAATATTTAATTTGAAGCGTGAGACAGCAAGCACTTCTGATTGTAGCATAAGGTAGCCTGAACCACAAAATTGAAGGATAATTCCTGTAACTACGATATTTGGCCTTACATGACGTTCTGAAAGAAAATTTTACTATACCAGCACTCTCTAAGCAGTTAGTTCCCAAAACATATCAATGATGCTTTAAGTTATTTTCTGCCCCAAACCCAACATTCAACAATAAGTTGCCATAACACTGATTCCACCATTACAGAATCTTCAGAATGCATTCAAGAAAAGATGGCGATAGTGTCCACTGAGGACAAATGAGAGAAGAACAAGATCAAAAGCTCCAAATGCTCCTGTTAGAAGATAAAACATAATGCAAATGCTCATTTCAAACGTTGGCAGGGGAAGAGCAAATAACACATCGGAAGAAACACTTTAAAAGGACCTTTCCTTTGGTAATCTTACTCAAGAATGGTCCTACCTAGAGTAAAACAGATGAAATCTCACTCATGTAGCTGACCCAACAAACAGGGATTGACTTGTCTGTTGCTGCTATTGTAGTAGTAGTAAACTGGGAAATTAGTTTTGTGTTCGACTATGTAGACTTGTAATCAGGGCGCTTCAATTTAAGTTTGTGATCTTTTTATGAAGTTTAGAATCGACATAAATAAATCAATAACCTCGATATATATTTGGATGATTATTTCACCAACATAAACTAAAGAAGTGCTAAAGACCTTGCAGCATGTATTGATTTGCTTATCCTTCTATGCCAACTGTGGGCTTGTAATAAATAGATATTCCTCTTTCTTTATAAGACTAAAAATCTACAAATGAAGAACAAATGGTCTAGGCAACATTTAAGGTTGACTGCTATTCTGAACTCACATGGAAGTATATTAAGAAGAAACAAAGCTCAGGAATATGCAGTTAGAAGTCAGGTTTCGAGCAAGATAACAAAAATTTAAACGTATAGAAAGCAATCAGTCAGGTTTCGCTGCAGTATACATGAACCTACCAGGATGCTGCCCCACTATTGATGATGATATCAAACAACATTCTAGTGTTAAGACCTAGTCGGGCTCCGAAAGCCATTGCCTCAGCTGATGCTGCTATATGAACTCCAGCGAGCAACTGATTAACCATCTTTACACCACTAGTGAAAGAAAAGGGGAAACAAAATTAATAAATAAAATAAATGAAAAGATGTTTCTTGAAAAATAAAAGGCATTTTCCACCAAAAAAAATAAAATAAAAGGCATTAGATGCTTTATCCCAAGACAAAAGTTTTCAGAAGTACCTTCCTGCCCCACAACCTCCTTTGATAACATAGAGCTTCTCACTTAATGCTATTTTATGGTAAAAAGCAAAGAATCAGTTGCAACATGACTCAGGTATCTCTTCACCAGACAATGAAAACTTTAGACATGCATATTACCTGAAAGAACAAGACCTGCACTTTTAAGAGCTTCATCTGAACCTGCAGCCATTATCTGGAAAAAAAGTACAAAAAGAAAAGGAACAAATTTCAGAAATAAAGTCAAGAGTTGCTTAGTTTAAAACTAAATTAAATTATCATTTACATACTGTAAGTTCTCCCATAGAGGCCCTTTTAACACCACCGGAAACAGGAGCATCCACCAATTTCAAATCTTTGCCCTCACCTGCATCATGTACAGTTACATAATATATGAACAGCCATGATGAAAAGTAAAATGGAAAACACTGTGGACTCTAACATTTCGAATGCAAAAAATTATAGGTTTACCTAAGTTATATTTGTGCAGTTTCAATCTCATAATTAGTACACATAATCTAGTCTGGGTTCAAAGACTGCTTATATTGTGCAGCTGAAGTTATGAACAGATAAAAAAGAATAATGATGACACCATTAAGTTTACTTCGCAACTCTGGTCATTCCTTAGCTAACAAAAACTCTCATCTATCAGGTCGCTGTCTAATTTTCTCTTTCCACTCTCTTTCAGGATCAATCACTTATTGTCAAAATGTGAATAATGCCAATTGAAGTGGTCTATAAGGTTGTCAAGCCAGAAAATCAAGTGATGCTCTCTCTCGCAACAAGCAAAATTAATCACGTTGACTTCATGAATGAATGAGAAAATAGAGAGAGATAACAATGTCTATCAAAATCATGAGTAGTTAAAGATGCAAGATTGATGCAAGCGAGAGCATGAATTGCAGTACAAAAGACACATAGATCCATAATCAAAATCAAATCATCTTTTAGATGCAAGAATAATATCATAAATTCACATAATGTTTTCTAGTGTTAAATTACGTAGTCTACACAAGGACGACAAACCACAAGAATGCGGCGCTTGAGGGGGAGTGGGGGTAGATCGACAAAACAAAGAAGGGGAGAAAACCACAATTTGGATGATAAAGCAATGGGTGTGCATTCTTTTAAACCAGAAAATCTGCTTTGTATGTGGAAAAATAGATAACTGAATGAAATAAATACGTACTCTGCAAACGTCGATCTAGTTGTGCCACGAATGCAGGGGAGACTGTGGAACAAAGTATTATAGATGCTCCAGCTGGAAGGGCTACAAAAGATACAATTGTGAAGTCAGTAGTGCTCATAAGTTGCAGATAGCAAACAAAAACTATACCTGAAACTGCGCCGAGATCCCCGTATAAGACACCCTCAGCCTGAGCTTCATTTGTAACCATGATTACTAGCACATTAACACCTGGAGGAGATAACATGTCAGAAACAAACATGTTCTTACCTGTGAATGAATTCTGAGAATATGAAACCAACATTTTATGGTGGCCAATTATGGAATATTGATGTTTCATTACAGATTTCTATTTACAATTTACACAAGAGTACTGACAGTTTACAGCTATTCACACTGAAGTCAGGACAAGAGCTTAAGGTGTTACAATAGTAATTCCTAACAAAAATATTACTTCTCCAAGAAGTTTCTATATATTGATCAAATTAACTGCTCTCATTTCCAGATTAAAAAAATTAAATTAAATTAAAAATTAAAAAAAAAATAAAGTTTTCTTTTCTAGTTTAAGCTATAAGCCTATAACATATATCTCACATCCTCGATATATAGATTGGAACTTATGCACCAAACGAAAATATCTGCTACAGTTAGACACACATTAATCAAGCACATGTATGTATCATGTTCTTGCCAGTTAGTTACATATGCCTCCAAAAGATTTGATTCGCGTACTTTGTTCCTTTGAATTGAAAATATTTGCATAGTCTCTTCCAGCTCAAAGACTATAGTACTCAAAAGAATTTTCTATAAGCTTGATTCTTATTATACTATTTGAATATCCAGGTTACAACATTGTATGAGTATCATGCTAATGTTCCCTTCCCTGTTGCATTTCTGGAGCAATGGCGTCATTTAAGTTATGTGAAAATGAGTGGCAGACCTAGAGAGTAATTGAAGCAAGATTTTTAGCACTTTTATTCTGATACAGATCACTAGTTGTCAATTTGAACTGCTCAATCAAAATCGCAGTGGAACTTGTAAAGTAGGGTTTAGGCAATGTCCCTTTTATCCTTTTTATGAAAAACAAATAATTGTTTGATTATTTTGTAGCATAAATGAAGAGTTCATCAATCAAACAGCTTTTAATAGAATTATATTCCTGAATCATTAAATCAATTTTGTTAAAGAAGAGATGATGACAATCTAAGATGAAGTTAAACGATAGGAGCCTATTTATTGATTGGAACAAGATTTGTATTTAAAACTACTGTTGATGTGACATGTAAGACATAAGGCATATGAAAACTTCATGCCATGGAGCACGAGCCAACAACACTTGTCTAAGTCCATTTGCTAGACACTTCCCAATATTTCCTAGTGTTTAACCTTAGGAGGACCTCATAACATAAATCTTAATTCCTTTTAAAACTATGAAAAGAAGATCAACCTTATAAAGCTTCATGAGCTGCTATTTCTTCATTGCATTATTAGTATGTCATTTTAACATGCCCAAAATTACCTTTCGATACATCTGCCGGAGAAGTTCCAATCAAGCCACCAGCATTTTCAAATCGAGTTAGTGTAGGTTTGTACACCTGCAATCCAATGCGAATTTTGAGAAAATTGTTAAAACTTTTCTCTTGATCACCTACAATATTTATCTATGTGTATATCTAGAGTAGAAATAAAAGTATAGATGCTTGAAACATTTTAATTGATGAAAGTAGTTATATTTCTTAAGTCTATATCTATATTGCCATTTAATATTTGACATTAAGAAGCCTATCTAATTTGTAGAATAACCATTTCTAATTGAATCAAATGACTTTCATCAAAATTACCTTTTTATTCAACTATTGACAAGATTACAATATGTAGATGAATTCTAATTGCATTGAATAATTTGTAGATTAATCTTACAAAATTTTGATTCTATATAATTGAAACATTATGACCCTTTCTTTCAATTATAATTGCCTTCAATTTATAGATAAACACTTTAGAAACATTTCTATTTATTTATAATAGTTTTTTATATCTTTTTGAAAAATAGTATTCATGTAGCATAATATAGGCGACAACTCATACTAGTATAATTAATAATCCAGGTGGAAAATGGATTTATTCAAAAGGTATGCATAACACAAAAACAAAAATTGAGTATGTCAGACATAGACATGCAGATTTCAAGGCCATCTAGAAGAAAGGACAAGGAGCGCGTCACTACTGAAATAAAGATGTTGATATTGATTCTTAAGCAAAAGGAGCCTGCCCCCACACCCAAGATAGCCAGTAAAACTATTTAGTAGGCAAAAGTTCATTCAGAGCCATCGATCTTTAAATATTCAATCAACAGAGTACCATGGTAAACTGCATTATCTTCAGTGATAAACTGTAAGAGTAATTTTGTCTTATAACTAGCATGTCATCAACTAGAATACATCAGAGTATTTGGTGCTCAATAATCAAGTATAGCTTTCGGTCATATTGCCAGTAAATGCTCCAAGCAGAAATTAATTCATTGAGGCAAGAAAGAGTAATCATTACTTATTCACAGAAATCAAGCAAAGAACACACACAATAGTCAGGACTTACATCATAACCAGTAACAGAGAAATTTGATTTCACAAGGTGAGTTGCCATGCCAAATCCCATTGCTCCAAGACCAATGAAACCAACTCGGTTCACAGTGTTTGATTTGGCAGTGATTTGACTGGCCAGTTGCTCTGGACTGTAGATTTCAGCATTGGCTGCATCTGTGACATTCACTCCATATACTTGGTCCCAAACCTGTTCAACAATCATAGAGGACACATGTAAAGAGCAAGTATTTTGTCCCGAATCTCTATGTTTCCCTTCAGGCAGAGGAAGGTTAATGTTTGTTTGAAGCTACTTTCTATATGTGGCTGAAAGTTTCCCTACTAGAGTTACAAGTAACAACCTGAACCAATGGGGTGTTATCATCTCCATGACCATGTGAAGACCCTGCAAAATGCCGCATATCAGGAAGGTGAAAAATACAAGATGCTCTGAACCAAAAAGCAAATCACCAGAATCAGTGAAGTTCAAATTATATAAGAATCTAGTAGATAAATACCAAGAACCAGTTGTTGATGAGCAGTTGCCAAAAGTGGAAGAGGAAAAGTAAGCGATTTGGCCATATCCAAAACAATACCCTTGAATTTAGGAGGAAAAAAGGAGAATTACACTCAAAAGCCACATAAACAAGCTGCTGTAAGACAATGGAATATGTCTTTCTGGAAAACATATTAGTTCACAATTTTAACCCATACCGTCAAAGATAGACACAGAGAGCAGAGATATCGAACATGATATTCACAATTATGCATCAATGCATCTACAAATTCTGAAGGGTCTAAGCATGCGAAAATGACGCATATAACACTGTCTTAAGTGTACCATTATCCTAAGGTTCAAACAGTATTTCAATCTTCAAGGATCTTCCTCCTCCCTCACTAGACTATTGATTGACCTATTGCAGTTGTGTCAAACGATAAAACTAAGCCTCTGACTGAGAGAGACTTTTCTGCAGTAACTAAAGCTTTGAACTGTCAAAAGGTTTGATTCTAGCAAGTATTCACAAAATCCTCTGATTGAAGTATTATGCGGTAAACAATTTAATAAATAAGGACAAAAAATACCCTATGAAATTAGCAACCATAACAATCCTTTCTACAGGAAGAAAGTGCTGCCTCAAACTTGTATCATCCTTTATTATTAGAAAAAGAAATAGCATCTAATTATGTTCCATTCTTTATACTTAAACTGCATGTGTATTTTTAACTTAATGATTTAAAGTTAGAATGATTCATGTTGCTAGAAATGCTCCGATCTTGTACCCTCAGTTTCTATATTTGTTCGCCTTCAACCCCTTGACTTGAGGACATGCATGCTCACACACAAGTATAGCTGACAAGCTAGAACAAGGTCAACAACGCAGTTGATATTTAACTCGGCATAGCATTCTTATGTGGTTTCCTTTCGCTTTTGATTGATCTTCTGATGTGCTTCTTTTCCAGAACTTGCAACTAAACATATTGGCAATGGTAACCTATTTCTTTGTTAGAGTTTGTCATTAGTGAAACAAATTAATTAATGCACAGACTGACAAATACGTGCATAGCCATAGTGATAAATAAAATGTGCATAAACTACATGTTCCAGACAGCTGATAATTACAAATTATCTGTTGCTAAGTAGAAAGTGTTAAATGAAGCTTATAGGTAAAGTTCAAAATATTTAGCTGAACAAAAGTCTGCAGAAAATACCTTCTTTTTTTTTTCAAAAACCAAGGCATCTTAGTCTTTAATAAGCCAACTCACCAAAAAAATGAAGAGAAAACATTTATCCGTGTAGATGAACTTACCAAATTCTGAATAAAAGGATTCAGGAAATGACATTTCGCATTACCCCTCAGCAACTGTGGAATGTGATTTTTAAAAACCCTGCATACATGGTGACAACACCCACCATCCCCAAGAAAAACATTAGAAAGAGGGGGAGAGACTGGAGGGCAAAGGAAACAAAGATAGATTTAAACTCAACTTAACCTTCCATAGAATGTTGCTTCTTTGAATTCATTCATCAGGGAAAGCATTTAACAAAAATGAAAAATGCACATGGTTTTAAGAAAGGGCTGCAAGAAAGTACTAGCCATTTGATGCATTTTTATGCTAGAAACTTGTATAGACTTATCTTTTTCCAAGCTATATACTACCAAAAGAAAATATCTAATTTTAAGTGGATAACCATGTTAGCCATCATGCACTGCTTGATTTGGAGTTTGTCGTACCCAAATTCAAAGGGGCTTCATAGTTGATAGGATTATATATCTGGATGTAACAGGTAATGACCAATAATATACAAGCTCTGGAAGCTAGATAAAGGCTGTACACAGGAAGTAGTTTTTAAATACACTACACAAAGGAAATGAAATAATATAATGTAAAGTGCCTTTTCTGTCAAGTAATAAGACAGAATCAAACACATATAGGCTTGTAAATCTAAAAACTAGCATCACAACCAACAAATCTCATTGCATTAAAAAATCCTGAATGAAACATCTTTCCAAGTGAGATCTGTATAATTACAATTTACAGAAGAAAAAGGCATGCTACCCCATGTATTCATTGTACATTTACGATGTTCTATCTGTTTTACTGCTTACATATTTAAATCACATAAATTCTACCCTACCAGCAAGCAGCAATATCAGGAGTTATCATCATAAGAAAATTTTCTGAAATAGTCAGACATGTTGAGGACATTAGCACACTGCCCATATCCGTCACTATTAACTTGATCGAAGTCCAGATTTGTGAGTGTCATTTTTCAACTCATGTGATAATTTGTTTAGTTTAAGCATGAAATTAGACTGAATATGAAGCATAATTCTCCCAAAAAGGGGTTAAATAATCCGTCTAAGTTCATTATTTGAAAAAGAACAATTAATGTCATTTTTGCTCGACTCTGGCTTTCCGGAAACCAAATAATTTGGGAAATTGAACTGAAATGAAACTACTAACTTAAGGAAAGCACCAATCATTGCATCAGCTTACAGAATGTCCAAATCAGTCAAATCCAAAAAGCATTTACTCCAACTAAAGTAGGACAACTGAGCATAGTAACCAATTCTAATAAAAGAAAACAGGATTGCAATTATTACCAAACCACAAAAAAAAGTAACTAATTTTGCTTTCATTGTGCTCAGATGATGGATGGAATAATTGGGAGAGCCTAGTAGTTTTAGCACTCAGCAAGATCAAGAACTGCCTTGCTACTATATAGGAAGCATGAATATTCATTTTCTGCTTCATATTCATGCATAAATTAATTAAAGAACAAAGGGTCCCTATTAAATTAAACAACGACCAGAAAACTAAATAAGTAATCTTTACCATACAGATCATATATTAAGTGGATTCTCTTAGGCTTTTCCCACCTCTTGTGCAACTAAGCTATAGTGTACCAAGAGTCAAATGCTTGATGTTAGAAAAGTTGCACTAGCATCATAAAACAGAGTT
This sequence comes from Corchorus olitorius, assembly GCA_001974825.2. NCBI lineage: Eukaryota > Viridiplantae > Streptophyta > Magnoliopsida > Malvales > Malvaceae > Corchorus > Corchorus olitorius. Next base: position 30,959 of record AWUE01013007.1, read on the forward strand.
CCACAAACCAATATACCTTAAAGCTTCCTTACCTATAACTTCTGCTCTAACCATTAACAAGGGAGCAATTTTGTTATCGATTAAAGTTGAGCGTACGGAATCTTTCATCTCTAATATATTAGATATGATATTGCTGTTAAAATATGCACCAGTTATTGGGCTTTAACATTTTTTAAGGTGAAAGCAGTCATCAAGTAGCCACAGCAAAATTAGTAACATCGTCTATAGATTAAAGAATATATTAAAAAAGTGAATAGCAGCATAAATCACCAAGAATTTCCAGCGGCATTTGAAATGATGTCATAGATTATCCATGGATGTATCCCAGCACGGACACCAAGAGATATAGCTTCTACAGAAGCAATAAGATGAATGCCCTCAAGCAGCTCAGTTACCAATTTGATCTTGCTGTAATGGACAGGAAATAAGACATTAGAGCTCACAGTTATATTTAGAAATTTGAAGACCTGTATAGAACTAGTAATGCTTTTCAAGTGGCAGATTGGTGACATAGTCTTGTATAATGGATCTTAGCATGAAATTGATGTCATTCATCTTATTAGAATGTTTCCAGAACTTTTGGCAGGAAGTCAAGAAGAAAGAATACCTTCCAGCACCAATTTCACCTTCAAAAACGTAAAGCTTTTCACACATTGCTGCAATTAAAATTAACATGTGGATCAGAGACAAGATACAGATATAGAGCATAAATCTGCAAAATTGAAACTCATATATAACTTATTGGTTTGCCAAAAAAAAAAAGGAACAATACCAGAGAGAAAAGGGCGAGCCTTTGAGATGGCATCAGACTTTCCCGAGGACATAACCTATAAACATTTTAAAAGAAACATTTAGTAGAAATTAATAAGAATTTTAGCAGAGAACAACAATAAATTCCCCATGTGGTGAGATCAAAGGCTGGACAGAAGTTCAGTCTTTTTCCCATATCTTTCTCCCCAAGTTCACTTAATAGACAAACAAGGGGGAAAATAACTAGTTTACTAGTATTAGATAAATTTATTTAAAAGATAAAAAAGGAATTTGGGCCACTATATTTGGCGGTAAGCCAGAAAAATGAAAGAAGATACAGGTGGATGCAGATATAATATTACCACAACTTTTCCATTTAAATCCTCGGATGTTGCCTTATAGACATATGCATCTACGACTGAAGTTGCCAGACCATCCTCTGCATGAGATATAAAAGGCTAACGTAAAATACATACTTCAAAACAGATGCCAAGCAAATATAGTACTGTAATGAAAACAGATTAGAAGGGGAAAGAAGCCAATAAGAAATATTAAGAAATATAAATGCCCTCACAGCATAAGAGTAGATTATGTTAGTTAGTATAATAAAAAGAGCTTCATCAAAATTAAATCCTAAACAATCTCAATGGATTAGAGGCCTTACAAGCCATTTTAGTCTAAAATAAATAAGCAGATCGTGAGAAACGCTTCTTGACTTTTTTTTTGGGTACCTGCTTCTCGAAATAATTAGGTACATATTGCAAGTGGAAGAAGTTTTACAATTGAACAGGAAAAAGAAATTTGGCGACATTGATACACTGTTACTAAACATAAATGCTGGAATGTTTCAACTAATTCCCAAACAAACACAGGAAAGTAGCAGGACACTCATACAGCTACCATGCGTTTTCAAGAACCAAATAGAGAACCATTCTCAGATGATGTGTTGTCACATTTAGCCAAAAATATTGAACCACAGTTACCTCTGAGATTTTTCTCTAGGTTCTGGATGTGTAATGGCAATATAGTTGAATGAAGAATTATGACTGTATCTTTCTCTAATCCTGCAAAATTTATAAGAATATAAGATCTACCTAACAACAATGTGACTAAAAAGAATTTTCACTTAAAAAGAGAAGCCTTATGAAGACCTTTCAAAGCACCATCATGACCGAAAACTACATCATGTATTTGATCCACATGAGATATTAATACAATCAAAGCAGCAACACCTGCGAGAGAAAATAATAAATATAAAAAAGGATAATAGGGGTGACCAAAAACTAATTTTATTGTTTCAAATTAATTTATATGGATCATAAATGTTTACTTAAAGGAAAGGGAAAAAAAAAAAAAAAAAAAAACTGGTCTTGTATAAATTATAGTCACGATTAATCTTCTAAAGGAATGGTCTATAGCAGCCAATATCAATACCAGTCCCACCAGAGCAAGCTCCAAGCAGGGGCTCTTTCTAATAATAGTTTTAAGCAGTCCTCCCTGAAACAGATTTAGGGTCTTCAATCCCTTGAATAGATCTGACACCACCTTAATTGGCATAGGTGAGCAAGCAAATTATATACTTCTTTATAGATGATAGTCATGGATTCCATGTATATAGTGCATTATCATATGTAATAAACACACTTTTAATATATTCTAAAAGTAAAATTTTAGAATTATTGATATAAACCAAAAAAAAAGATATTGCTAAATAAATTTAAAAAGTAATCAAGATCAAAGTGAACAATTTTAATGTTGAATAATATATAACTAGTTTGATAAAATTAAGGGGAAAAAATTTTTAAAATTTATTTAAAAAAAATAAAGAACTTTACATAACATAATATTTGGAGAAGCTAAGGGGACCACCAACCCCCTCCGGGCACACAAAAGTAATTAATTAAGGCTTACTATCATATATACCTTTTCCTGCCTCCATAAGACCGATGCATTCAGTTCCCCCTAGCTTCACAAACTCATCCATCAAAAGCTTTTGGACCTGCATATGTAGAAAGTTGCAGCAGAAGAGAAATTAGAACCCTCGAAATGAATAGAAATTGCAAGTACTTTCAAATTCTGAGCAGTAAAAATCCAAAATCATGTGAACTGCAGGGAATAAACAGTGGAAAGAAAGATACTGGACAGTATGGACTTGCAACAACATAATAAAGATGGCATATCCTTAAGTAATGACTAATATATGCTTATGACTGTTAAAAGTTAGGCACATGCATGCATAGAAAATTGATGCTGAGTTTGTTCCTCACGAAAACAAATTGGAAATTATATGGGCCAGTTCAGAGTACTTATTTCTACAAATGCAAACTCGTTACTTCAGTTCTCCATTAAATTCAGGATCCCAGTCCTACAATTAGAATGGGATAGCATCAAACGAGATACCAGTGTAGTGAAATGATGGAATCTTCACCATCAAAGTAATGCAGAAGACATTCATTCAAGGAAACTAAAACATCAACATAGATTTGAAATCTTCTACAGTGACTTGATTTTATCAGAGAGAGAATGAACTCAAAGTCAAACAATAAAACTCTGCCAGATATCAGGGCCAGCAGAATCAAACCATTAGTACAACATGCAATAATAGCCTTTTCAGGAACCACTCTGTATAATAAAAAACAAAATGCTTCAAATTGGATTTAAGAAAAAAAAAAAAAGACAAAATTCTCAGTTAATTCTCAAATTTGGGGTCGTATAAAGCAGCTGCCACAGCAGGTGAGAAAGCAAAATATACTGATTGCCCATTGATTGATTTGGATAAAAAAGAAAACATTCTGATCAAGATTCAAAAACCCAAATGAGAAGCCATATATAATCAAGTTGGTCTAGCAATAGTCAAGTGAAAAAAGCAGGGGAAAGAAAGAAGTTATGATCCGGAACCTCAAAAGCTTGGACTTTGAAGCCAGCTCGAAGAAGCAAAGCAGCCATGTCCAAGCTCACCCGATCCAAACCAACGAACCCAACAACGCCAGCCATTGCAGTTGCAGATATTATAGATGATACCATCCTGATTTCCCTTGCTGCTTTCTGGTGTTGTTTATATATAGAATTGAATTGGCCTGGCAGTGTAGTGTTTGTGTTTCTCTCTCTCGATCAAACAAAAACAAAAAGAAAAAGAAATTCGCCAATGCAAATTGCACAGAGAAAAAGATAGATGGGGATGGTGGGGCCCACCAAACTTCCAAATTGAAGTCTCTCCTTTCTTATTAGTGTTCCTGTTCCTGTTCCTGTTCCACATTTCCACTTCCACGTTCCGAAATCCGAATCTAATCTAATGAATCTGCAGTGGTAAAGTGTAATCAACTTTTGGAGAAGTCGTTTTTTATTACTCCACTTTACTTTTTGGAAAATGCTAAAAAAGAACAAAAATTACAAAGAGGTATAATTAATCGTATTTAATTGCATTGAATTCCCTTTTTCAAAGAGAATAATTCCAATTTACTAGTAATTGGATTTTGCTAATTGAATGGGCGTGAGGTTAGGTGGGACAATTATGATTCTGTCAGTTGTCACAGCTATTTCCTACGTGTACCCTTTATCCGAGTAATATTCTTTTCCTTTTCTTTTTCACGTTTCCTTTTTTTTTTTCTCCTTTATCCCAGGATTGCTCGAAAACCGGAATATTTTGAAAATTTGAATTGAATTTTCTCTTAAGGAGTAGTAACACTCCAGTAAAAATATTGTATTTTAAATAATTAGTATAGTAGTATTTGATTTAATTAGTTTTCACCTCCACGTGTGGTGTACGTAACCAATCGTGTTTAAATTAAAAGAAAATTAAAATAATAATTGAAATTAATTATAAGTAAAACTATCAAAATCTGATCCGACTTCGATAAACCGTCCAATCTGATCGAACCCGATTTGATCAGAGAAATTAAACGACCCAAACCTGTCCTATCTAAACCCGACAAACTCGTAACTCGAATGACTCGAGAAGTAAATCCGGATGACCTAAGAATATTATAAACTAAAATTATGTTTTATTCAATAAAATACACATTGTTATAATTTTAATCATTTCAAATAAATTTAAGAATTAAACATTTAAAAATTCAAGGTTGACCCAATTGATCTGAGTTATAAACCTGAAAAATTCAAAACCCGAATTACCCAAACCCGAGTAACCTGAGACCAAAACCCAAACCCGCCTTACCCTAAATCTAGCAGACCCGAATGACCTGAACCCAGATGAGTCGAAACCCGAATGATCCAAGAAAATTACCTCACTCATATGACCTGGAGCCAAATGAATATGACCCGAAACCCGTCCAACCCGCCCAATTGACTCCTCTAACTTTTTTTTTTTTTGCGTCAACTCCTCTAACTTTATAAGTCAAAGGGAATAATTGCATGTTACTCTTCTTTTTATTTTTAAAAACTTTAAATTCTTGTCATACACCCCAATACATTAAACTATCAATATGTACACTCCAAAATTGAAAAATGTCAATCACAATAATTAAATTTTAAATAAATTTTTAACTAAATTAGTTTAAAAAATGATGAATAATTAATGATTAGGTAAAATATTTTAACTTTTAAACTTGATAATAAGACGTATCGCCAAAAAAAACTTTGATAATAATACTTTTATTAGTTCATATTAAAATTTTTTTGTTCAAATTAGTTTATATTATAATTGAAATGGGTGCAGACAAACAAAAAGTCTCTGATTTTTTAAAATTAAAATGGTAAATCAAAATATTTATAAAAATATTGAATTTAATTAAATATAAAAATAAAGTTTTTAGTAGAAAATTGTAAAAGTTTATTTCTAAAAAAACTGTAAAATTTAAACAATGTCATTTAAGAAATATATTTTAAAAATTCTAATATATATAAGTTTTTTTAATTAAATTAATAAAATGATAAAATAAAATAGGTATAAGGATATTAGATTTAATTAAATAAAATAGAGTTTTTAGTTTTTTTTTGCCAAAAAATAGAGTTTTTAGTTGAGTAAAACTATAAAAGTATATTTAAAAAATAGTTAAATGTTAAAAATTAAATGGTTATAAGGATATTAGATTTAGTTAAATAAAAATAGAGTTTTTAATTGAGTAAAACTATAAAAGTCTAAACAATGGCATTTAAGAAAATATATTCGAAAAATAAGGGTATAATAGGTAATTTAAAAGTTTTACAGGTGAACGTACTTTTTAATATAGTATAGATATAGATATAGATATAGATGATGATTAGTAGATTTTTTCTTCGTTTGAGAAGGAAAATTCTGCCCGTTTTGATTTTCTTTATATATAAGATTTAAACTCAAGAGTCAATATCAAATTCTTCTTACTCGATTCAATAGACATTATTAAAAGGCATGGGTATATCATTGCCGAACAGTTTATACAAGGCAATGGTGATTGGAAATTGCCTAGAATTGTTGACACAAGAATGTTAAAGTGAGATTGCAGAGGCTGATATGGGTTTTTTCTTTTTTTTTTGGTACATAGGCTAATATGGTTTTCATGTAACCTTCCTAAACATTCTATGGTGGCTTGGAATTGGATGAGAGTGCAAGATCGATAAAACTACCTAGCAAGGACAGATTGTTGACTTGAGCTGGGGTATTAATTAATATATATATGGATTCGAGTTAGTATTGTGTTTTTTTGTGGATTGCAACCTGAGTCTCGTAATCTATTGTTCTTTACATGGTTTTACTCCAAAGAGCTTTGGAAAGAAGTATTGTTTTTTGTTTGCCTACAATCTTCACAATACCATAGAATGAGTATTATTGGGACATTAGGAGAATTAAAGGGAAATCAAATCATTCCTCTCTTTACTTGTGAAATTGACTTGGAATGGCTATTGCTATGTCCTATTGAGGAAGTGCAACACCAGAATTTACGAGGGAAGACAGCTAAATGTGAATCATCAGTTGTTTCGAATTATAGAATAGTTGATGCTATTAATTAGATAATAATAATAATAATATATATGTAGGCTCCATGGCTTCGAGCGTCTCGCTAAGGATTCTTTGTAATAGCTAGTGATTCATTTTAGCATGGTAGTTGCTGCTTTAACAACTTAATTAAACTCCCTTGTAAGTTGTAACATTCGCTTGAAAAAGGTTTATTAGGAGTAGAAAGGTTACGATTCATCCTAAAATCATGATAAAATTACACATGTCAATTTTTTTAGAAATTATCGCCTACTAAGTACTAACAAAGGGTTTCAGGAACTTGAGTATTTTGAGCAAACCTTCTAAATCTAAATTATTAGTGCCAATTAGACCTGTTTATGGGCCGGGCCGGGTTCGGGCCGGGCCTAGCCTTGAGATTAAGGCCATTAGTGTTGCCCAAGCCCGGCCCATTTATAAAACGGGGCTCAAACTTTTGTTCAAGCCCGGCCCATTTATCAAATATTTAGACCAAGGCCCGTCCAAAAGCCCGTTTAATATTTTTTTAATAATTATTTTAAGAATTAAATTATATTAATTAATTTTATAAATATAATTATAAATATAAAATATGATATATACTACCTATAACATACTATTCTCATTGATAATAAGATTTTCTATATATATTATTCATCTTTTTCTTATTTAACATACGGTGTACGTATAAAGTATATTTAATATATATTATATATCAACAAATGAAAAAAAAATATATTTTCTTAATCGTGCCGGGCCCGGGCCGGGCTTGGGCTTTTGCTCTCATACCCAAGCCCGGCCCATTTAATAAACGGGCTTGATATTTTTGTCCAAACCCATCCAACGGGCTTAAAATTCTTGTCCAAGTCCTTTAAAATATCAGGCAAGCTTACGGGCTTGGACGGATAGCCTGGCCCTTGAACAGCTCTAGTGCCAACCCGACAACACCCATCACCAATTTGGAACCATTTGTTATTGTAGAATGTAGCATGTGGATGTGGTATCAATTTGATATCTTTTGTTTTCCTTTTCCTTGAAGAACTATCACATCATTGCCCTCTTGTCGCTTTTGTGCCAAAAAAAAAAAATCATATCATTGGCGTCTAGATTTCATGCTAGATATATTATATATATCTTTGTTCTTTTTTCTTTCTAATTTCTTTCTTAGGGAGCTTTCATTTCTTGGACTTTAGAAGAGTACAGATTAATGATCTCTTTAAATTGGTGACAATCCAGGAAATTTCATACTACTATTTGCCATAGAAAGAGAAATGGTGAAAAGAAACCAACAAACACCCCCTCTTCCCCACCACCCCACCACCCCACCACATACATACACCAACAAGTGAAAAACAAAAGCCCACCGACAAACAAGGAAGAATATAAAGACATTGCAGGAAGCTTCATTATATACAAACAAACTTTCAAAAGAGCAATGCTAAGAAAACTTTTTTTTACGGCTGATGATCAGATCAGGACTCAACATTTGTGTGTGTGCTCATTTAAGGGTCAAATCTTTCAATTGAAACAAACCAGGACACTACAAGAAAAATACGGAATTGCGACCAAAATTTGCGACTTAAAATTTATAAAATTGGTCACAAATTCCATCTAACGACCACAATTGCGACCAATTTTAAAAGGTCACTAATGAATGCATCGCAAACATATTGCAACCAAAAATTATAATTGGTTGCAAAAAAGGTTACAATTTTTTATTCATGATATTTGAGACACAATTTGTGATCACTTATTGATCGCAAAGGTTTGCGACTAAAGAGACCTACTATGTTACTGACCATGCCTTTGCGACCAAGGAATGATTGCAATTGCAACTGCTTATATTACTTTTTTCTTGAGAAAACAAATATTTTTAGCTATTTGGAACTTTTTTTTACCCAATATGCAATAATTTTTTATTTAAATTTTTGTTATAAAACTAATGAAGAACACCAAGAACAATAGAGAGAAAGAGAGAGAATTTCTATTATTTCAGAGAGTAGAAAATACATAAATATAATGTGTGTAAAATAGCTTAGGGGACTCCCTTTATATAGTGGAGTAAATCCTTGTACATTTAATGCTAATCTACTTGACTTGAAAGCAAAGTAATATCCAACGGTGGATGATGCTCCAGGGAACCTTCCAGGTAATCTCCTTGTAATCTTCCTTGATTCTCTCATTAATGTTTAATTCTCTCTTAAACCCAAATGGTTTCAATATAATTGGGCTTAGTGTGGTGTGGAGTCCATAATTCCATAACATATATACTAAATAGTATTTGAAAGACCCATGAAATTTACCAAAGGCTCCTTTTGAGGATCGATGAGGAGACTCCATTTGAACTTTTTTTGTCCTTTTCTGTCTTTTCTCATTGCCAAATTACTAAGAAGACCCTATGTTAGTTTCTAGCCAGTTCTTGCCCTTGAGCCCTTTTTTTGTAATTATCCTTTCCTTTCACATAAATATTATAATAAATCTCATCCCCCTTAATTATCTAGAATTATGTTATAATAAATCCTATCCATCTTAATTATCTAGAATTGTAACCTCTCTTCAGGCCTTTCATGTCCATATGAAGAAGAGAGTAAACTTAGTTTTTGTTTAAGTGCTACACAATTTAGAGGAGGAAACAAAATTGAAGCCATTGCACCTGTCCATGTACAAACTAATATTTACTATTTATTGCTAACTTTAGGGCATATGCTCAATGTTAATAGTATAGCCTTTTAAAGATGCAACACATTTAAAATCATAGTACTTTCAAAATTTCTTACGTATCAAACAATTTAATTCAATAGAAAATTGTTCAAAGAAGTAGATATTGCTGAATGACCGACGCGTCAGCGCGGACCGATCCACTTGTTTTTATTATTTTTGGATCTTTCAAATAATTTAAAAGACTTTTAAATTTTCATTCTTACAATTGTGAAATCTGTACAACCATTATAAAGAATAAATCTCCTAAAATCATGTCCTTTAATTATGTCCTACAACAGATCCTAAAATCAAGCTACTCATAATTAACATATTTAATTGGAAAGTAAATCTCAACACTCCCTTTCAAGTTGGAGCATAGATTTCGCTCATGCCCAACTTATCCAAAAATCTTGAAAACAATCGACTTGACACTGCTTTGATGAGAATGTCTGCTAATTGGTCTTCTGATCTGATTTTAGGTAATTCTAAAATTTTCCATTTAGTTTCTCCTTGATGAAGAATTTGTCCACCTCCACATACTTTGTACGATCATCGCATGCAGCCTTATTATCAATATATAGCTGAACTGGTTACTTATAGGACAATATCCCAAATCTTCCAATAGAAGTCTTAGCCATAACGCTTAACAAAGTCCAAGTGTCATACTTCGAAATCCAGTTTCTGCAATAGAGTGGGCAACAATATTTTGTTTCTTGCTTCTCCATGTAACAAGGTTGCCACCTAAAAAAGTGAAATAGCCAGAAGTAGATCGCCTATTGTTGACACCGTTTTTTGGCGTAGTCACGTACAACGCACACCTACTAGTAATTAATAATACGATGGGGTTGACTAGTAGCGGAGCCACGTTAAGGCAAGGGGGGCCATGGCCCCTCCAAAAATTTTGCAAAATTTTTCCTATATTTCTAAAAATTAAGAATTCTCACCTTGTTATATATGACTTTTGAGAACAAATAATTGACAATTCTAACTATTAATTAGATCTTTATTGTACCTTAATTTTAATTTTTCTTTTCGAGTGTACCCTTAGTTATAAGATTTTTCTTTCTCTCTTTCAGAATGGAATATGGACTGGACTATATGTACAAACTAGACATAATCCCACGCGTTGCGTGGTTTTGTTCTTATAATAGGATATATAAAAATTTTGATAATGCTTAGTGTTATATTTATAATTTTGTTCAAGTAATCAATTGAGTACTATTCTTAGAATTCTAGATTTGAGAGAAAAAAAAAACTTAATGAATGAATTCTTGAAATATAAAATTTAAGATATTAACTATTTTTTAAAATTTCAGCGATATGAACACCCTTAAACAAAAATTGAAGAATTAACTCCTAATTTCACATGAATCTTTGGTAGTTATGTTTTAATTTTTATTGTGTTTATTCAAGTTCATTTTGTTCAAGAATGGTACTAATTCAATATAAGAACATTTTACTTCTTTCAAATTTGGAAATGATAATTTCATAGATGAAATAATAATAAGTTTATAAAAAACTTTTAAAAAGAAAATCAACTACTATAAACCCTTATTTACTACCCTCCAAAAATATTTCTCTATTTACTCCAAATAAGGGGATGAAGTTAAGAGGGAGGGAGGCTATGTGGAAAGAATAACGTAAAAACATTGAATTGATATAGAAAAATTACGGATTTAATTATTAATAAATCCTTTATTGATAATGAAATTTTCTCATCTACTACATAGGAGCTAAAGGATAAAATATCTTCTTCTTCTTAAAAAAAAAGAAAAAGAAAAAGAGAGTATTAGACATAGAGATAATAAAATGAAATAATATTATCAAGTTAAATAACCGCTTGGAGATCTCAATTGGTTCATTCAAGAGGACATGTAAGGTGTCCAAATGGAAAATAATACTACAAATATTGCATCATATATTTGCTTTAAAAAAAATGTAGAAAAACATGTACACTACTACAAATATTGCATCACATCTTTGCTTTTTAAAAAATGTAGGAAAAAAATATATTGCACCATTCAGGCAATAAAGACTTCCTAAACTCCATGATACCAATTGAATTTGTAATTTTACGTAACTTACATATATAAATTAATTCGCAGTAGAGAAACAGATGATGAATCTGCATTACTCAAATAATCATAATTCAGCGTTACAATTTGCGCATTTCATGGGCTTAAGAAATCATCTAATAACTTTGACCAACCCTTCATTTCATCAGTTATGGAGAATCTAAGCAATTTTCTATCATCTCCTTATTTTAATCAATCATGGAATATTCAATTTCGGTTGGGAAAGACAAATTAGGTTCGAGTATCCATCTTCGATATAACCTGAAGAATATATTTTATTTATCCATCTATGTATATATAGAAAACAATTACGCACAACTAAGTGTTTGAAAAGAATAAAATACAAATGAAAATTGAATCTTATGAAGACAATTTTTAGCATATATATTTTAGTGATTTAGGCAAGTAGTTGTCATTAAGTGAGGGGAGGGGAAGAAGCTATGAATATAAAAGTCTTGAAAAAGAATTGCTATATACATATGAAATATGAAACTGGGGACATTATAGTCTGGAAAAAATTGCTTACCCCATTGCATATTTCGATTTGATGCACACATCACTTGATGCTCTACATTCCATAGGTATACATTGCAACAAAAAAGTTTTATAAATTTTGCATTGGCATGATTAAAGTTTAAATTTTGAAATGACGAAATCTCGGAAGAAAAATTAAAAAAAAACATAAAAAATGACATTGAAAGTACACTAACTCTAACAAACTATTAATCTAAAAAATCCAAGTAAATACAATTTCTTTTAAATAAGAAATCCATATATCCCAACCTCTTTTATCTTGAGACCACCATGACAAATCAGGTCATTTGCTTTGCGACCACCATGACAAACCGGACCATTTGCTTTGCAAGAAGTTTGTCAGCCGCCATATCCCCATTTCTCATCCCTTGTTTTTTTGTGAATCATTTCTCATCCTTCCAACACTAAACGATTGATAGAAAAATGACTTTATATAGACAAAAGATAGGGTAAAGGTAAATTCAAAGGGTTTATTATGAAATGTGTAGTAAACACAATAAAAGCATATTTGTGCAAAAAAAAAAACACAATAAAAGCATATAATCATATCATATGATCATAATTACAATTTTAAATAATTAATTGAGAAGATGGAAAACATATTAAGTTACAAAATTTAATTTAGAATGTAACGTACATGTAAACACCCAATGACAATTAATATAGAACGAAATGTGTAAATGTAACCACAATAAAAGCATATAATCATATCATATGATCATAATTACAATTTAAATAATTAATTGAGAAGATGAAAAACATATTGAGTTACTAAAACATCCAATGACAATTAATATCGAATGTAATTTTTTATTAGGAAAAGAACAATGCAAATTCTTTATAATAAATTCATAAAGAGCTCAAAATCCTTAAATTATATCTATTGTCATCTCCCTAAACTACCCCTATTAACTCCCCAAAGGAAGCCAAGAATACATATATATATATATATATATAGATACATATATCCCGGCCCCCATAACATAGAATTTCTGGCTCCGCCACTGGGGTTGACATAGGATGTAGCAGGGTCCCATGTCAACTCCACCTTTAGGATATGTCAGAGAGTTTGGCTTGGAGGCTTGGACTATGGAGGTAGTTGGGAGATAAATTCCCAACCTTTTCTGACATGAGAGTGATCAAGTCTTAACCATCTTCCTTGATATTTCCTTCTTGCCATAAATCATGGAATTGACATCTTAAATCAATTTCACTGTAAATCACTCAATTGCACCTGTCAATCCCTAATTGATGTCCTAAATCAATCATGTCGTAAATCACTGCACATTACTGCTATCATTTGATATCACGTGTACTTTAATTACGAGATCTTGTAATTATTACACACGTTCTTCTATTTCAAAGCCTCTCCACTATAAATAGTGGAGTTGAAACCATTGAAAAGGACTTTTGGCATCTCAAAGAAATCACCCTAAGAACTCTGCCTCTTTGCTCATGTCAGAACCACCGTAAAAAAGCCAATCTACCACCTGCCACCACCGCTCTCTCACTTGGGATCTGTTCCGGCCTTCCTCTACGTCGTCTCCTGCATATCCCTTTGCTCTGTTTGCGACGTTTCCTCAACCACAACAAAATAACCTATCTACATTTTGGCGACTCCATTGGGGAGGAGCGATCACAAAAGAGTAATCGACAGGGAATTCAGACGACAGTGAGCCACCATGAGTGCTTGCGAAAATGGATCTGTCACACCTACATATGTCCAGGAGATGATGGCAAAAATAATGGCGGCCTTTGACGAGAGGACCAAAGCGTTCGATGAAAAGACCAATGAACGGATGGTTTTCATGGAAGAAACATTTGTTCAACTAGCCAAGGCGGTGAGCGGTGACAACAACATGGCATTAAGCTTCCAGTCGCATCTGAAACAACCAACGTCGGCAGCACCACATCAACCTTGAATAATATTCCGAGAGTGAAGTACCTCACAAGCTCTGCTACTAACGCTACCTATGTTGCCAAGAATGAACTTCAACAGTTCTTGGAGCACAAAAATATAAGACATTAAATTTTTTCCGAGTTTGACATTAAGATTCCATACTCAGCAAGGATCGTAGCCATAAGTGCCTTTCCTTGTTGATGCTTCTGGCCTATGTAGCCCATTAAGATTCCATACTCAGCAAGGATCGTAGCCATAAGTGTCTTTCCTTGTTGATGCTTCTGGCCTGTAGCCCATCAAGATTCCATGCTCAGCAAGGATAATAGCCATAAGTTTATTTCCTTGTTGATGCTTCTGGCCTATGTAGCCCATCAAGATTCCATACTCGGCAAGGATCGTAACCATAAATGCCTTTCGTTGTTGATGTTTCTGGCCTTTGTAGCCCATCCAGATTCCATACTAAGCAAGGATCGTAGCCATAAATGCATTTCCTTGTTGATGCTTCTGGCCTATGTAGCCCATCAAAATTCCATAATCAACAAGGATCGTAGCCATAAGTGCATTTCCTTCTTGATGCTTCTAGCCTATGCAGCTTAAAAGAAGGCGTGCACAACGCCTATAGCCTATGCAGCTTAAAAGAAAAGGCTTACAACGCCAATAACCTATGCAGCTTAATAAGGGCTTACAGTGCCCGCAACCTATGTAGCTTAAAATGGGCGTAGAACACCTATAGCCCATGCGGCTTAAAAAAAGGCTTACAACGCCTATAGCCTATGCAACTTAAAAAGGGCTTACAATGCCCGCAACCTATGTAGCTTAAAAGAGGGGGTACAACGTCTATTGCCTATGTAGCTTAAAAAAGGGCTTACAACGCCTACTATGCAGCTTAAAAAAAGGCTTACAAATGCCTACAGCCTGTGTAGCTTAAAAAAAGGGAGGCGTACAACACCTATACCTATGCAGCTTCAAAAAAGGCTTACAACGCCTACATCCTATGTAGGTTAAAAAAGGATTAAGCGAATGCAGCAAGTAAAAACGCCTCACATTGTCGTTGTCATGTCCAGTTGAAGGCGTTACATAAACTTTCCTTCATGAATGTTGTTACCAATACTTACTTTCAGAGTAGGAGGTAATGCAGGCAGTGTCTTTTACTTATGAAATTAAATGATAATTTCTTTCCACGTGATGACACACACTCTCTTCCATTTGGTGTTGGCGAATTATCATTTGCTTCCAAACGTCATGAATCACATCCTCCTAGTGTTGGGGAATTACCACTTCTTCTAATATAAAAAACGTATGGTGTTCGCGAAACTATCACCCTCTTTCAATGTCAAAGGAATATGGTGTTCGCGAAACTATCACCCTCTTTCAATGTCAAAAGCATATGGTGTTCGCGAAACTATCACCCTCTTTCAATGTCAAAGGCATATGGTGTTCGCGAAACTATCACCCTCTTTCAATGTCAAAGACATATGGTGTTCGCGAAACTATCACCCTCTCCCAATGTCAAAGGCATATGGTGTTGGCGAAATTATAACCTTTTTCCAATGTCAAAAGAATATGGTGTTTGCGAAACTATCACTTTCTTTCAATAACAAAGGGTACTTCCATATGGTGTTGGTGAATAGTCACCTCTTTCCAATGTCAAAAGGTACATCCTCTTCCATATGATGCAGGCAGCCTCTATTACCTATAAGGCTACGACGTTGCTAGCCTCTTGCTCTAATGCTTTGATACACAAAAAGGGAATGAAATTTGATACGCAGAATTCCATACTCCAATATGTTAAAGGGAGATGCATTTTGAACTCTATACATATGACATCTATGTGAGCACCCCTCTTCAAAAGGAATTCTCTATACGGTAGCTTCTTGCAAAGCGTTCTCTGTTAATCATATTATTTTATTCTCTAATGCATGGAACATCCTTCATACTAATCAGATTTCCATGCAGGGGGCAATAGTCAGAAGGGTATAAAAATATTTTTTATACATTCTTTCAAATGCTCAGATTTACCATATATATGTTACTTTCATATTACTTGTACATGCATGAAAACTTTTAATGTGTAGATATATTAACAAAGAAGGCGTTGCCATTGGCAATGAGAAGTAAGACCCTCTCACTTATGAAGGGTGCAGTACCATGAGCAGTAATACTAGAGGCATAGAAGGCGGTGCCAAAAAATACCCTCTTTCACATAAGACACGGAAGTTGGTGCCTTTACCTATGAGGCTATAAGGTGTTACTCTCCAATAACTCCATAGGGTGCCACTAACACCATACTTCCAAGGTGTTACTTTCCAACACCATAACTCCAGAGGGTGTCGCCAACACCATACTTCCAAAGGATTACCATCTAATTCTCCAACACCATAGCCTAGAGGCTGCAAATGCTCCAAGGTGTTGAACATGGGTAATACACAAATGGTCTCCACCATGACAAAGGCATTGAACCTAAGAGATATACAAAAAATTATGAGATAAGTACTTTCACGTATATTGCTTTTTAATTTTGTGGATACATATATATATATATATATATATATGTATGTATGTATGTATGGATGCATGTGATTCACATAAAAAGACAAAAGAGAAGAAGATTATATACATATAACATAAGTTAATCGCATAAATTACATCCAAATTGTTGAAAGAATCACAAGTTTGAAACATATGCATATCAGATAGATATTAGCTTATGTTTTAAGTGCTAAAATCAAGACGCATTAAAAAAA